>APFE031178392.1:52562-104710 GCA_000404065.3 Pinus taeda | reverse complement strand
GTTTAGGGCCTCAAAACGGCTCCGGAAGTTTAGGACCCGAAAAACTGCTAAAAATAGTAAATTGTGCTATAATTAAGGAAACTGAAAAAAATTGCACGAAGCACTCGAGGGGATCCAAGTCGAATTAGCGGGTGGCCACCAATACCAACTTGGATCACTTTGCCACATGATCTCCTTCCTCTTTTATAGTCTTAGGCCTTCCAGAATACCACAGTCCAAAACCATAATAAACCAATACCACGGACCCAATACTTGGGATCACCACTTCTGACGAGGTTCCATGGTCCAAAACCATAGGTTCAAATACCAACGACTAACTACCACAGACCAAAGGTAAGTTCTCCAACATATACGCGCCTTTGTAACGTTTAACCCGTGTGTATACGCGTCCTCATCTAGATGAACCTACGCATATGTCTTTTCCTTCATTCTGAAAGCCTGAACTAAGATCTGTTACCAAAGAGAGTTGCCATCAAGGACAACACCTGTGCCATGGCTCCAAACCTGTGCCATAATGCCAACAATCTCCCCCTTTGGACTTGATGGCAACCCCAAGATCCTCAAAGTCATTCTCCCCCTTTGTCATCAAGGGAAAAAGGTTGTGCTCCCCCTGAGTACATGCTGAAATTTCTTCCTTGTTGTGCTGACCATGCTCCCCGTGACTGTAGGCAAGAACTGAAACAAGATGTTCTTCAAGAAAAACGATGACATAAAAGACCTTCCTATCACCAAAAGACTCAATACTTACATCCATCACCCAAACAAGTGGGGCTCATCCAGAAATTTACATATGACAACCAAATACATTACATTTTCATCCCAGGCATAGTGGGGAAACCAAAATAGGCCGTTACATGACCTTGACACCATAAAAGAGATACATGACATAGAGACGAAATATCTAGAGCAGGACTTATGAAAGTCACCAATAATTGATAGCGGCAGCATCTGTCAATCACCATTCAGATCAGCAACCATGATTTCCTTCTATTCTCCCTCTGCAATTGTTCCACCAATAATAGTTGTGAACTAGAACCAAAAGCTTCTAAGATAATGCCAACAATGCATCATTAGAAGTTTATCTGCTCCCCCTGAACCTGTTCCAGATGGCCTATATCAGGATATCTTCAACCAGAGCTTGTCCCTACAGATTTCCATCAAACCTCCGTATACGCGACTGTCTCTGCACAAACTAGCATATGTACACGGATCCTCCTCAGGCAACTCGCGTACACTACTTCTTCTCTGAAACAGACAAGTTTAACAGCAAGATGATGCATCAACTACTCCCAGCATCTGTCTGAGATATTCAAAAGTTTCCCTGGGTAGTGGTTTGGTGAGAATATCAGCAACTTCTTCCTTAGAAGGAACATACTCCAATTTGACCTTTTGTTCCAACACTTGTTCCCGGAGAAAGTGATACTTGATCGGTATGTGCTTGGTCTTTGAATGCATGACTAGGTTCTTTGAAATGTTGTGCACTTGTATTATCACATAAATGGAGAAGTGGTGTACAATGATCTGAATTGCAAGGTTGCATCATCCAAAGGAGTTGAGTGCAACAAGATGCAGCTGCCACATATTCCGCTTCAGCTGTAGATAAAGCAATCGAACTCTATTTCTTGCTGAACCAAGATACTAATCTGGAACCCATAAAGAATGGACCACCACTTGTGTTCTTTCTGTCATCCACACTTCCAGCCCAATCTGCATCTGTATAAGCATGAAGAGTGAGATATGTATCTCTAGGATAGCATAAGCCATAGTTTTGAGTTCCTTGAAGATACTTGAAAATTCTTTTCACTGCCTGAAGATGAGTTTCCTTAGGATTTTCCTGAAATATTCCAACTATTCCCATTGCATGCATGATGTATGGTCGAGTACTTATCAAATAAAGTAGACTTCCAATCATGGATCTATAGGTTGGTTGATGCACTACTGTTGATTCATCATTCGCACTGAGGCTACATCTTGTAACCATAGGGGTTCATACTGGTTTCGAATCTTCCATGCCATACTTCTTCAGAATCTACTTGAGGTACTTGGTTTGAGACAAGAAGATACCACCTTCATTTTGTTGGATTTGCAATCCAAGAAAGTATGTCAGTTCTCCAAGCAAAGACATTTCAAATTCTTTCTGCATCACCAAGGCAAAGCTTTGAGTCATAGCTTCTTCATTGCTGCCAAAGATAATATCATCTACATACACAACAAGTATTAGCAATTTGTCATTTTCAATTTTTATATAAAGATTGCTATCTGCTGATCCTTTTGAAAATCCTTGTTGATGAAGATATTTGTCCAAATGATAGTACCAAGCCCTTGGAGTCTGTTTAATACCATAGAGAGCCTTTTTTAGTCTGCATACAAGATTTGGATCATTCCCAAGAATGAAACCATCTAGTTGCTCAATGTACACTTCTTCTTCCAAGTCTCCATTCAGAAAGGCTGATTTCACGTCCATTTGAAATACTTTAAACTTCTGAAATCTTGAGAGAGCAAGGAACATTCGGATGGCCTCAAGTCTAGAAACGGGAGAAAAAGTTTCTTCAAAGTCTATTCCTTCTTGTTGAGCATACCCTTTACAAACAAGTCTGGCCTTCTTTCTAACAACTTCCCCATTTTCATTCAACTTGTTCTTGAAGATCCATTTTGTTCCTACGATATTCTTATCTTTTGGTCTAGGAACCAACTACCAAGTGTTGTTCTTTTTTATCTGCTCAAGTTCTTCATCCATTTCCTTGACCCAGCATTCATCTTTGCATGCCTCTTTTACATTTTGTGGTTCAGTGGAGGAGAGAAAAGCCAAATAGCTTGAGGCTTCTGTAATTGTTCTTCTTGTTTGTATACCTGCCTCCTTTTGCCCCAAAATTTGAGATTCTGGATGATTCTTCTGAACATACCTGGATGGAGTCTTCTCTTCTATCCTTATCTGTTCCTCTGGTGCCTCTTGAGGTTCTTCTTCATCATCAATTTGATTTTGAGGGTAGTCTTCATCCTCTTCGATATTTTCATAATTGACTTGCCTAGGAATGTATCCTTTTTCATCAACCACTACATCAATGCTGTAAACAATTCTTCCAAGTCTTTTATTGTAACACTTATATGCTTTGTTGTGAAGGAGAATGCCTTCATCTTCTCTAGGTTCAAGTTTGCCAAGTTGTTCATCATTATTCTTAATATAGCATTTGCTTCCAAATTTTTTTAAATGCTTTACCGAAGGAGTCTCACCATACCAGAACTCATGAGGAGTTTCAGTGTTGTTCACTCGGACATTTGCTTTGTTGAGAATAATAACCGCAGCAAATGCAGCTCCACCCTAGAAGGTTGCGGGAGTTCCAGATTCATCAAGCATAGCAGGAGCCATTTGTTGAACCGTTCTGTTCATCCTTTCCACCACTCCATTTTGCTGAGGAGTCCTAGCTGTAGAGAATTCCTTTCTTATTCCATGTTCTTCACAGAAACCGAAAAATTCATTTGAGGTAAACTCCCCACCTCTGTCAGACCCGAGGCACTTAATTTTGTGATCTGATTGGTTTTCAGCCAAGGCTTTGAAAGATTTGAATTTGTCGAATGCTTTGTATTTGTGCTTCATAAGTCCTAACCAAACCATCCTAGAGAAGTTGTCTATGAATAATATAAAGTATTCTTCTCCTCGAGGTGACCTTGTCTTAAATGGACCACATACATCTGTATGGACTAGCTCAAGAGGCCTGCTAGCTGATCCTTCCTTCTCAGGGAAGTTAGTTCTGGATTGTTTACCAAACTGACATGATTTGCATATAGTGTTGTATGGAGTTTTGATATCTGGAAGACCACGAACTACTTGGTATTTGCATGCTTTCCTTATTTGTGAGAAGCTTAGATGCCCCAACCTCCGGTGCCATAACTAGTGTTCATCATCCTTGCTCAAATAGCATTGTTGTTGTCCTTCTTCAAATATGTATAAATTATTTGGAGTTCTTCTACCTTTGATCACGGTTTTTCCTATATCAAGATCACGAAAACTACACCCATTTGATCGAAATATTACCTCGGTTCCTTGATCGCACATCTGACTAACACTCAGTAGATTATGCTTCAAGCCATCAACATACAAAACATTTCCAGCTTTGACCTTTTCTTTCAATTGAGCAGTGCCTTTTCCTTTTATTACTGCAGGGGTATCATTTCCAAAAGAAACTTTCTTTCCCTTTTCGAAAAGACTATATGATTCAAGTTTTTCTTTATCACCTGTCATATGCTTTAAACATCCACTATCAATGTACCATTGATTTTCTTGTCCTTCTGCATATAAAGCTATCCCACATCTTTCTGGTTGCAGTTCCTTCATTCTCCATGTTCTGGCACTTGAGGTTTGTTCCTTCTTAGTTGTCTTCCAAAACCTGCTAGAGCATTTAGAATCTTCATGACTGAAGTTATTACAAATAGAACATTCAATTTTGATTTTCAAGGGCGGAAAATTTGTTATAGGTCCTTCTTTTGTGATTCCAGTCATACTTCTTTGTTTTTGAGCTTCTCTAGTCATGATTGTCTTATAGGCAACACATTGAGCTGCTTTGTGGCCAAAGTTATGGCAAGAGAAACATTAGCCATTGAAGAAAATCCTCCGATTATCAAATCTACCTGCCAAACGATTGTAGTTTCTATTGTCATCCATTCTTGAGGCAAATTGAGAAGATTTTACCTGTGGCTAGTTGTAGCTTTTGTTCATCCTTAAGGTGGATTGCCCCTGATTTACCTGGTAGTCTTTGTTTATTCTTGATGTAATTCGTCCCTGTTTTACGTGGTGATCTCCAGTGGGCTTTTGCTCATTCCTCCTTACTGCATCGAGATAACTCTTTGAGGTGGATGCTTGAGATGCTTCTACATTATACCCCATATTTCTTTTGCGGATTTCTACTGCATAACCTTGACAAATTCTGATTGAGATAGACATCCTAATAGAGTATTGACTGCCTTTGCATTTGTTTCATATTTCTTCTTCTCAGCCGGATCTGTAGGAGTTGCTGATGGAAAAGTATACCCTGTATATATGATATCCTAGACTTCTGTACCAAGAGACTGAAGATAGGCAGTAACTCTTACCTTCCAATATATGAGTTTGTCCCATCAAAAAATCGGTGGCCTGATTGATGCTTCCCTCTCGTAGTTTCTCATGATGAAAGATCTTCCTTCAAGCGAATCAAGCTTCTTCTAAAGGACCTGCTCGATACCAATAGTTGGAAATAATATTGAGGGGGGGGGGGGGTGAATCAGTATTATCAAGTCAAATATTCCTTTTTCAAAATCAAATGATATACGGTACTTCAGTTAATTAAACCCGCGTATATACGCAACTATGTAGAAGGAAACCCGCGTATACAAAGCAAACTTTTAATTTACTTCAACTTTCTGATGTTGATTGTTAATATGTGTTTCAGAATCAAATAACCAGTAACCAGAAACAATAAAATATAGCAGAAAGACAATCACACACAAGAACACAAGATATAAGGTGGAAACCCAATGTGGGTGAAAACCACCTGCTGCAATTCATCTCTATTTTCTTTTAAATTAGAAACTTCTTTTACAATGTGCTGGTGTAGTCCTTTACCAGTACATAGGCTGCAACCTGCAGAGAGCTACAACCCTCTCTCGTTCTCCAGCTTCTCCTGGAAGGGAGCTACAACCCCCTTTATCTCTTGCACTAGCCAAGATACTAGTACGTAGGTGTTGGCCTACAAAAGGCTACAACCTTCTCTTTCTTCCATGGACAACGTTTCATAAATTTTCAGACTGGATCCATGAACATCAATCAATCATCAAGAATTTCTCCATCAACCAATCTCCTTTTCACCAATTAGATCTGAATCCAGTAGATACTTCTCTGACAGCTATACCCAAAACATAGTACCAGAAACCACACACCAAAATCTGAACCCAGAACACAGCAGAAGCAGCTAGATCACAACTCAAAATATATACGCTATTTCAATAACCTGCAACATGCGTGCATACGCTTTTATGTTTGGAACAACCTGCGTATATGTTGTTTTCATTCACTGAACCAGCGTGTATACGCGCCTTCGCTTCACTAAACCTGCGTACAAATCTATAAAGGATAATTTGCTCTTTCAGATATTCAAACACTAATTAACCCAGATTATAAGTGTTATAGATCAAGGAAGCGCCACATATAACAGACCAAAACCATACAAAGATACTACCATTCAAGCTTAAAGATTATGACCCATCAATAGAACTTATCCTTCTCTTTGCGCTAAGGTTCCTCCTTCATTCAGATCCAAATCTGCACCATAACCCAATTACCAGTATTCCAGATCTAGCACTTTATCAGATATTCAATAATAATTCAGATGATCCTTTGCCACATGATCTCCTTCCTCTTTTATAGTCTTAGGCCTTCCACAATACCACGGTCCAAAACCATAATAAACAAATACCACGGACCCAATACTTGGGATCAACACTTCTGACGAGGTACCATGATCCAAAACCATAGGTTCAAATACCAAGGACTAACTACCACGGACCAAAGGTAAGTTCTCCAACATATACGCGCCTTTGTAACGTCTAACCCACGTGTATACGCGTCTTCGTCTAGATGAACATGCGTATATGTCTTTTCCTTCATTCTGAAAGCCTGAACTGAGATCTGTTACCAAAGAGAGTTGCCATGAAGGAAAACACATGTGCCATGGCTCCAAACCTGTGCCATAATTCCAACATCTATTAGCATGCCAAGCTACTACTTGGAAAGGTTCTAGTGGGCATGCACCAAACTTAGGATAAATTGATGCACAAGTTGGATGAGCTAAATAATTTTCCACTAGATGCAGAAGGATGATTGGATAGGCTTTAGATGGGTTCACCTCCCAATTTTCCCATTCCGTCGCCATGTAAGTTGAAGGAGTAGCCTATCAAATTATTAAATTCTAGGAAGTTATGTTAGTTCTCATGGGGAGTCTCTCCCCCATTTTAGAAGTAATTTTTGTTTACTCTAGTTTTGCACAGATCTCCTTAGTTTTTCATACTTATGAAGCCACTAATTTTTTGTACCTAACTGTTGATTTCGTCATCTATGGGGTAGAAGCATAGATTCTTATTCTCTGGGCTGGTTATGGTTTTTCCTCTTTGATCATGGCATAGTATAATCTATATTGATCTATCTCTAGTATACTTTATTAAGTGATAGGCTAGAGACAAAGAGTTTCTTAAGCATGTTGTAATTTTCTCATCGATGTAACCTTCATCTTACACCAAAATAATAACAACTAGCATGATGTGATCTAACTGATTGAAACTACTTCTTGTGCATTGAATGCACTACAATGACAAAACTATTGACTAAGTAAACGACCTAATAGTTGGAATATGTAATAAAAAATTACATTGAACTCTCCCCCTTAATTTTGACTTCATCTTCATTACAATTTTTGGTAAAGATAATTTTTAAGTGTTCCTTTGAAATTCAAAACTCGTTTTTGCCAATGGCTTTGTAAAAGTGTCTACTATCTGATTTTGGAATTGCAAAATTTAGGATTGACTTCACTATGTTTGACTAACTCTCGAATGAAGTGGAAATAAGTGTGAATTTGTTTACTTTTGTGGTGAAACACACAATTTCTAAAAAAAAATCACTATTTTAAATTATTATCACATAAAATAGGAGTTGTCCCCTTTTTCTCGTTAGTCTCTAGATCACCTATCAATCCTCTTAGACACATTTCTTGGCATGTTGCTCCTATTTCTGCTACATACTATGCTTTTTTCCACGGGGAATTCACTTAATAAACCTTTGACATATCAATTGCATTCGTGGCATATTAAACAATACCCTTAATTTGACTACATATTGTCTAAAAATCAGATTATTTAACCTTGTGCTAATACGAACCTAATACATCTTCCCAAATTAAAAAACCCCTACTTTCACTAGATATTATAGGTATACATTTTTTCTTTAACATTTTTTATACCCCTTTATATTTTTTCATTAATTTTGAGCTCAATTTTTTATGCCTGCCAATATGAAAATCCATACCCCCTATATATTATGTCATTTTTTCCTCAATATATACCCCCCAATATGAGCCTATGTGGTATAGTATTTCTCCCCCCAGTGAAGTCCCCGTGGTTTTTGCTGATGAAATGGGGACAATGAAATACTTCTTGGATGCCCATGAATGATCTGAATGGAAAATGACATCAACTCATGGTATTCATCCACCCATGGAATTTACCCATGGTATTGTAAGTTGCATCCACACATGGTATTCATTCACTCATGGTATTTGCCCATGGTATTGTGACATCCACCCATGGAATTGACCCGTGGTATTGTAACTGAAAAATACTTTAAGTAACAATCCACATTTTGTAAAAGGACATATTTTCCGCCACAATGTAGCCTTTACAGTTATTATTGGTTTTAATAAAAAGTTTCTTTGTGGTTTTGTTTATTGGGCATTCTCCTCTTTTTCTTCGGGCATTTCAATTTTTCAGATCTTGGGGGCCTCTCTCCCAAAATCCATTTCAATCTTTTAGATCTTGTGGGCCTCCCCCCAAGATCTGGATCAGTGGTATCAGAGCAGGTTATGATTCCATGGGAATGAGGGTTTGATGCATAATTCAGTTTCAAATTTTGTAGCAATATTCAACAAACTTCAGGCATGTGCTACGTCCTCCACATAACAATTTCGCGGGCCAAGCAGGAATATATATATATATATTATATATATATATATATATATATATATATTATTATATATATATATTATATATTTCATTTTATGTAGGAATAATTTTTTTGGGCGGCGCGTTTGAAGATCAGATCTGAAACATTTGGTACAATATTTACAAAAACAAATAATAGATCTGGATTCCTTGTGAAAAAATACCAAAATTCAAAAAACAAAACAGGCCGAATCAGAGTCTGGATGAGGGAGATATCGCTGATTTAAAATCAACTATGTTCTAGAAATTGTTTCTGACGACAACTAGTGGACGGTGATTCTCCTATCATTTTTTTTGAAGTTTTTGTGTATAATTTCAGAAGAAGGATTGTAGCTCTGAGATCCTCTTGAAATATCACACAATTTCAAAAGAAAAAAAATGGGTTGAATTGGAGTTCGGATGAGGGAGATATCGTTGATTTAAAATCAACTATTTTTTCATAACTTTTGTGACGACGGAAAAATTGCAGGGCGAATCTGAAATTCTAGAGTGTTCAGATAAGGATTTCCATCACATGGGAAGATGCAAAATGGTCCTTCTACTTCCAAAAACAGGTTATAATAAATATTATGAGTTATATTGACTGAGTTATGTCCATCTTAAGTCTGGAGCAGCATTCGGAGTGGGTTCCCATTGGAGACGTACCCTCCCACCCAACTTTAGTAGGCACCTGCTTCACATTCATGAGTTTTAGAATAGCAGCATTCAGCTTGGTTTATTTGGAGATGTTCCCTCCCACCCCAGGATATGTAGGCACCTGATACTTCATCAACAACCAACATCACGGTTATGGGCCAACCGCACAAAATCCTTGGCATCGAAGTCCATTTGCTAGGACGCACACTTTTAGTATCACAGTTGGTCACAAGCATTACAGGGTATCTCTATCCTCGGATCTTGATTTTTCATGGTTATCCACAAACCCACACTTCATCGAAGTCCATTTGCTAGGCCGCACACTGTTTGTATCACAATTGGTCACAAGCATTACAGGGTATCTCTATCCCCAGATCTTCGCTCATCATGGTTATGGGTCATCCACAAACCCACACTTCATCAAAGTCCATTTGCTAGGCTGCACGCTGTCAAAACCACAGTTGGTCACAAGCATTACAGGGTATCTCTATCCTCGAATCTTCGTTCATCATGGTTATGGGTTAACCACATAAAACCCTTATCTTCAGTGGCTCTTCATATTCAACAAAAGCTTTGCAGGAGGGAACTTTACGCAATGGGGACCATTTCTTCTTAAGGAGGGAGGAATGATCCGAATGGAAAATGGCATCAACTCATGGTATTCATCCACCCATATTATTCATCCACCCATGGTATTGTAAATGGAATCCACACATGGTATTCATTTACTCATGGTATTTTCCCATGGTATTGTGACATCCACCCATGGTATTGATTCACCCATGGAATTGACCCGTGGTATTGTAACTGAAAAACACTATAATTAAAAATTCACATTTTGTAAAAGGACATATTGTCCGCCACAATGTAGCCTTTACAGTTATTATTGGTTTTAATAAAAAATTTCTTTGTGGTTTTGTCTATTGGGCATTCTCCTCTTTTTCTTCTGGCATTCAATTTTTCAGATCTTGGGGGCCTCTCTCCCAAAATCCATTTCAATCTTTTATATCTTGTGGGCCTCCCCCCAAGATCCGGATCAATGAAATCATTATTGTACATAGGTGAAATGCATATCCTGATGTACTCTTTTTGTCATCAATAATTCCTACAAGATCACTATTTGTGTAGCCAACAAGATGGTTGCCTTTGGAATCAATGTATAAAATTCAATACTATATTATTTTTCCAATATACCTTAAAATCATTTTTTTTCTTTATAATCAGTTTCTTTTGGTGATTCCATAAACCTGGATATAAGGCTCATTGAATACATTATGTCAAGCCTTGTTTCTATGAGATAAATTAGGATTCCTATTAACTACTTGTACAAAGTTGAATTGACCCCAAACTATTGTCGTCTTTTCTTAGGTTGGTTCTTGGGACAATTGGTATGTTTTCTAGCTTGCATTAACTCATCTTTAACCTTGTTAAATGTATTTTCCATACCTTTTTTTACATGGAAATTTCCCTTTTCAAACTATTAAACTTCTATTCTAAGAAAATATTTCATGTGACCCAGATTGGTCATCTCAAATTCCTTCTCTACAGTTGTTTGAAAATATTCAAGCTACAAATTTCCCATTGAAATCATATCATTCACATAAATGGAACCATAAAATTATTACCTTGTAGGTCTATATTTGTATAGGGAATGGGTTTATTAATGTTTCATTTGGATCCTTTATTGAGAAAATAAGAAGTATTTCTATTGTAGCATTCTCCAAGGGTTTGTTTTAAACCATACAAAGCCTTTTTTAACTTCTACACTTTTAACTCATGACCCTTGACTTCATATACTAGAGGCTAATCTACATAAACTTCTTTCTTCAAAATCCTACTTAAACATGTTAATTCCATCCATTTGGTAACTCATCAATGATTTTTTATTACTATTTCTAATATTTTTTTGATAGTATCCAACCTTTCTACTATGGTGAAGGTCTATTCATAACATATTCTTGGAAGTTGTGTAAAGCCTTTTGCTACCAGTCTAGCTTTATGTTTTTTCAATTTTCCCATTTTCTTTAAACTTGGTCTTATAGGCCGATTTGAATCCAATGTTTTTTTTCGTACTAGTATATCTATAAGACTCCATGTGTCATTCTTCTCTATTTATACAACTTATTCATTCATAGCTTCAACACATTCCTTCTTTTTGAGTTATTATTCAAAATGTGTTGGCTAGAAAGAAAACAAGGAAAAACATACTTGTTCGTTATCTAGCTATTCATAAATTTCTCTCAAACTTCTTGTTTTTTAGGGCATGGTGGGATTATATTCACTTCTTGAGGATGTACTTTGTACATTCTATCCTCCTTGATTTTCCCCTTCAATTGGAACTTGTAGCTATGGAAATCTTTGTCTTGGTTGTTCCACTTTTGTATATTCACTTGGTTAGAATGCATGTGGCGAAACTTGATTTTTATTTGTTCTATTATCTTGATCATTCCATGTTTGATATTCAAAAGATTTAACATCTCTTGAGATAATTTATTTTTTGGTGACATGATTGTACAATATATAAGCCTTGGATTCTTCACTTAATAAATAGATATACATTTTACACTTATGTAATAAAAAAAGTAATTTTATTTAAAAAAAATTATTATATTCAAAACCCGTAATGGGTGTCATCACAATAATGTGAATATCCATGATTATAAATCTTGTTATATTTAAGTTTATTATAAACATTAAGTTTTTATGTGCTTATTAATTAAACCTAGATATGGTTACATAATCATTATTTTCACCAGTAATCATCCTCTCCTTCCCTTTTGCTTTTAAGATTTAAATTTTAAAAATGTTATGATAAAATAAATATAATTATGTAAATTAAATAGTTACATACAATATTTTTTTACCTTACATCTAACTCCTACACATCTCCCTCATATTCACTATATAACCCCTCTCAACACAATCAATAAAATATTTTAATATTTGTATTAATTAAAAATATTTTTTTATGTAAACTATTTATATATTAAAAAATATTTATTTTTTAATTAATATTTGTATGATACATTATATATATATTAAATAAATTAAAATAATATATAATATTTACTATAAAGAAGCTCTTACCTTATTCTAGTGGATCTCTTTTACACACATCATAAGGGAATTAAACACTACTGCCTATCGCATCTACAAGGATGCATTGTGTCCTCTTAGATTTTAAGATGAAGTGAAGCATTAACATATTTTATTCCACTTATAACATGCTTCCGAAGGAGGAAGAAAGAAAACATATTTTGTTGTAACTCATTTTCTCCCCACTTTCAACTACCCACACTGATTTCAATCTATGCTATATATTTCTGGTTATCACACATCAACCACTTAGCTTTACTAAGGTTTGCCTTCACATCATGGTCCCTTCCACATACCATTTTTCATCGTTTCACACTTTATATTGTTAGTTAAAAATGGGCTCGGTAAAAGAGTCAATGTTGTGAGGTCAAATAATGGTGGTTTTAGGCCCATGGTTTTGGTCGCCCATGGTTTTTTTCCTATCGATTGCATGTAATTAATTATTTTAAAGAATTTGGAAGACTTCATTGTAAGGGACCAAGGAGGTGAGAAGTGAAGGCTCACTTGCTTGACTTGGATGGGGTTTTGCTAGGATTAATAGAATTTCGTTAGTCGGGCTTTCCCTCAACTAGGGGTTTCTAGGGGGATACCTTTGTTTCCAATGTTTTATTTGGTTTGATGGATGAATATATCCATGCAAATTATATTTGTAGATATGAGACCATGTAGCATGGCATAAGTGAATGACATCAAGAGGTTGGCCAAGGATGAGTATCTATAAGCATGCCAATTTATGGAGTCATTTTGTGTAGCATAATAAAGAGGAATTTGCTGCCATGCAAGCCCAATCCTTATGCATCCAGGTGAAGGGCGTGAGAGGAGTCTGTAGTATGAGTGACTGACACACTAAGGACAATTGGAAAAAATAAAGAAATCATAAACCTATCTCACCAATTTAGGAGAGAAGGAAGCCTATGCCCACATGGACATTAAATGAAGAAGGATCGAAAATGGCTTGAAGTTCCTCTATGAGAAAATAGAAGAAGAGGGTCTCTGGAAATTCATTGTGGAGCATAGAACATATGTTACAACACTCAAGGCCAAGTCATCATTATTAATGGAGAGTGTCATTAATCATACCCCACTAGTGTTATAAGCTCTCAATACCAACAATCATTGGTTTGACTAAGAATCTTCTTCTAATAATCTCATTCTTTCCTTTAATATTTTCTTCATAGTAGGCATGTGCTTATTCCTTGAGGTTCAAAGACATCTAGGCATGGTAAGGGAAACACGGGTTTTGGCCAATGTGGTGCCAAGCTCGATAGGAAAGTGTGCCATGCATTTATGGTGGTATGCATATTCCTGCATATCCATGCAGGTTGTGGTGAGAGTGTCCAAGTGAGTAAAGATAAGCACACACGATTAGAGTTGTTGGTTGAGGAATGCAGAATCATATCCATGTTTTCCCTATGACTTATGTTGTGAGGGTTTTTCTAACTCACAAAGGTTTTGGTACAAGATAAAACCTTCCTCTCACCTGCATTTCTTAGAACGTCCCATGATAAAAAGGCACATGATCCTACAATAGGAGTGTGCCACAAATTCACTAAGGATGAGGCTTGAGGATTGGGTTCTTGATGCTAGTAGGTGCAATTTTGAAGGGCCCATATAGGAAATTGTGGTGCACTTGAGCATTGATATTGTGGGAAGTTGAGTGTAGGGAAAATTTTAAGGATGGAAGTTTATCTTCAATTTTAGTGACCGTGGTGAATCTAGGCTAGTCCCTAATATCTAAATTTAAAAATGTTTGACGATAACATTGTAAAAATGTTTAAATTTTTAATTATTTTATATTAGACAATATATAATATTAGCTAATTTTAAGGTAAAATAATTGCATACTATAAAATTTGGGCGAATTTACATTTAGAAAATTTGAAATTGGCAAATATTTTTTTGGAAAAAGCATGGAATTTTAGCCCACCTGCAAATATTAGCCCCTAAAATTTTCCCTGGTTGACTGACCAAATATGCATGACAATATGAAAAGGACAATATCTGGGAAAAATCGATGCAGTAGAAGAATATTAGGTCCATCTATAGGGAGTTCACATAGATATTATAAAAGCTATGTGGTGGTCGAGATGCATGGTTATGTAGATTAGTATTAATAAGTTAAAAGTTGGGTAATCGTTGGATTGATCACTTAACAAACCATAGCTACTGGTTTCAAAGAGACGATAGTGGATCCCTATGTCTAAGAAAGGGCCATATGGAGGCCACAAGAAATTCTGAGTGTGAAAGCTGCCTAAATTCAAGGTTGTGTTTGGGGTCCACGTAACATATTGGTACCAACTAGAATCGTGAAGAGTGTGATGACATGATAAGAGTTTTAATGTCGTAAATGAGTTATGTGGGTGGAAATTTCCTAGGGAATTGGTACTAAGCATGCAAGAGGAGATACTCTGATGTATATTTGAAGTGTTTGAAGTGTATCAACAAATGTTAGACCTAGGTGATAGGGATCATGTCAAATTAATAGATAACTTGGATATACAATTTGATGGGGGTGATGCTTGGAGGTGAGAAGGATGGTTCACTTGGCTAGTTTGGCTAGGTTTAGTCAAGGAAAACTCCAAGTCAAGTTTGAAGAGGGGATTTTTCAATAAAAATTGATTTGGTAAAAGAGTTAACATTTCTTGGTCAAACAATGGTGGTTTTGGCTAGGTTTTGGGCCCATAGTTTTGGTTTACAATGGTTTGTTTCCCATTGATTGCATGTAATGGAGCCTTTAAATGGCTTGGAAAGACACCATTGTAATGGGTTACGAAGGTGAGTGGTGAAGGCTCACTTGTCTAGGATTTGGTGATATGAATTAGATAATTGGAACATTTTCATCCATATTTATGCTTTAAGAGTGGAAAAGGTGGAGGAATAAAATCATAGGACTATTTTACTCAGTGGGACCCATTTTGGCAAATTGGCATATGTAACCCTCCAAGAGACTTTTTAGAAATCAAACAACATTTTTTGGGGCTAATTTTTTTTTCTTTAGTGAAACATCAATTTCCATTTTCTAAACATATATACCTTTCCAACAATGTGAAAATTGTCTTAATAAGACTTCGTATGCAAAATTTATGCCACTAAGAAGTTGACTTCCTGTTTTGGCCACTATAATTCAGGAGGATTCCAGGTCCACCTCCATTACTCATAGAAAAGGGGATATCCACATGATAATGATGAATATGAATCTAGAAGAGTCCACATTGTAACTATAGTTAAGAGTTAAAGGAGTCAAACCTAACCACTAGTAGGCTAACACGATGTGTTGTAACTAAGCCACTGGGAGGAAAAGGGGTTCCATTCTTTTCAAGTGCATTTTGTTCCATATATAAGAAAAGTAGCTGAGAGGGATAGGGAGAGAGTACATAGGGAGGATTAATGCATTGGTAGCCCATGGGTCATAGGAATTACTTTTTTGTACTTGCATCAATTTTCTATTCTAAAAAAGAGAGCAAAGCAGCCTCACCTTGTGGCTAGATTTTCTCCCAAAAGGATCTTTCCTAGGATATGTCTTGTGTTAATAATGGTAACTTGTGAGTTTTTAATTTTTTTATTCTCTATTTTTTGTATAATTATAATTTGCATGCATACACAGTAAACAATAATTTACTCAAAATTCTAAAGAGAAATAAACACTCATAGTGTAGATTTTGGATTTTTATGTATAATTTATCAGATTCATTGTGATGATTTGTTTAGTGGAATATTCATGATAGTTTATTGGTCATTTGTCAAAGGGACTAATGGAATTTTGTTAGATGGTTTTTCCTTGGATTAGATCCTTTTAGGATAAACTCTGTGTGCATTGTGTTTCACTATTTTTAAGTTCAATTTTTCTCTTGGTAAATTTAATTAAGAGGATGAAAACAACACGAATTAAAAATAAATAAATTAAAATATATAATGGAGATGTAAATTTATTTCATGTAAATGGGAATACTGTTGTAAGACCTAGTAAGACATGTGTACCCAAGAGAAATTATCAGTAAATTATAGAGTTATACCTAGGTGATAGATGACATGCCAAATTAATAAATACCATAGATATAAACTTTTGAGGGGGGTAGGGCCTAAAGCTGAGAGGTGTTGGTTCAGTTAGCTAGTTTGTATGGATTTCATTAAAGGAAACCCCATGTCAAGTTTTAATGGATGGTGTTTCGTAAAACTTGATTTGGTGAAAGAGTTAGAGCTACTCAATCTAAAGTTGTGGTTTGGGAACATGGTTTTGGTTTCCCATGGTTTTGTACCCATAGAATACATGAAATTAAGCCTTTAAGAGGCTTGGGAAGACATAACTGTAATGGGCCAAGGAGGTGAGTGGAAAAGGCTCATTTGGATGGGTTTTGGCCAAGGGAATAATGGAATTTTGTTAGCTAGTTGTTCCCCACATTGGCGTTTTCTAGAGTAAACATTGTGTGTATTGTGCTTCCCTAACTTTTAATTTTTTTTCTTTGAATAAATTTAATTATTTCCATGGTAATGTTAACATGGCATTAGATCCAAGTTTTTCCTTCCGAGGGATCCCTTGTTGCAAAGGTCTTATTTGTTTTTGGTCTAGTGGATGGAGAGATACATTTAGAGTTTGTTTACATATTTTGACATGAGTAGCATGGTGTGAGTGAATGGAATCAAGGGGTAGGCCCAAGATGAGAGGAGTTTGTAGTCTATGTGATTAATGGGTAGAGGAAAATTGGACAAAACATAGCAATCAATAAACTATTGTGGTTACTTAGAAAAGTAGAAGACCTTTTCCCACATGGCCATTGAAAGTAGAAAGACTGAAATTTTTCTTAAGTTCCCCTGTGAGAAAATGGAAACATATGGTTATTGGAAATTCATCAAGGGTCATAGAAATGATGTTATAAAACTCAAGGCCAAGTTTTGATTAGTGTTGGGGAGAACCATTGATCTTACTCAACTAGTGTTATAGTCTCTCAATAATAATAATTTTTGGTTTTAATGAGAACATTCTACATATAATCATATTATTTCCTCTAATATTAACTTGATCGTAGGTGTGTACTCTTTGAGGTTCAAAGATTTCTATGTGTGCTATGGGAAATAAGGGGTTTGGAAAAAGATATTCCAAGCTCGACATGAAAGTATGTCATGCAGTAATGGTGGTATGAATATTCCTGCAAATCCATGCAGGTCAAAATGAGAGTAGAATAGGAAGGAAAGACAAGCACAATAGATTGAGGTTGTTGGTTGAGGAACACATAATCATATCCCTACAATCTTTGTGATATGTGTCATGGGGGTTCATTTATCTCACAAGGGCCATGGTATGAGGGTACAGCTTAGCAAATCTAAAGAGAAGAAGACACACAATCCTACAAGAGGAGTGTTTCACAAATTCACTAAACATGAGGCTTGAGGATCGGGTTCTTGGTGTTAGATGTGACATTGAAGGGCACATATAGACCATCACAATGCACTTTAGAACCAATATTATGGGAATTCAAGTGACCAATGATGAACTTGATAAGATGTTAATGATGAGATCTTGGAAAAATTCAAGTAGTGGTAGAGGACCAAGTACTTTAATAGGGAGGTCACACAAAAATTGTAGAATTTATGTGGTGGTCAATATGTGTGGTTATGTGGACCATTGTGAACAACTTGCAAGTTGATGAATCGATGGATTGAGTACTTAAGAAACCATAGGCACTAGTTGCAAAGAGTTGGCAATGGATCCCTATGACCAAGAAAAGGTCATGTGGAGACCACATGAAATTCCCAACATGAAAATGACAATAGTTCAATGTTTTATGAGCGGTCCACAAAAACAATCAGTACCACATAGAATAGTGATTGGGGTAATGGCACGATTGATGTTTTAATTCCTTAAATGAGTTAAGTAGATGGAAATTTCCTAGGGCATTTGTCCTTGTGTGAGCATGTAGGAGGATATCATCCAATGCATATTTTAAGTGTTTGAAAGAGAGTGAATGATGGCTTAAGTTCTAGGACAACAATTTTGAAAACATATACTATTTTGTAATGGAGTTAAAATGTTTATTACATGTAAATGGGAATAGTTTTATAAGACCAGATAAGGCATGTGTACCCCTGGGAAATTACCAACAAAATTTGGCGTTAAACCAACTAAAATTTCCCATGTCAAATTAACAAACACCCTAGACATAAAATTTGAGCGGGGTAGGACCTATAGGTGAGTGGGTTGGTTCATCTAGTTGGTTTGACCGAATTTGGTCATGGGAAACTCCAAGTCACATTTTAAGGGGGGATTGTTGGGTAAAACTTGACTCAGAATAATAGTCAACATTGCTCTGTTAAATAGTAGTAATTTCGGGCTTTGGTTTCGGTTTCACATGGATTTATTCCTCTAGGTTGGATGTAATGAAACCTTTAGAAGGCTTGGGAATAATCCATTATAAGGGGATAGCGAGGTGAGCACTGAAGGGTCACTTGGCTGACTTGGATGTGTTTTGGCCAAGGAACTAATGTATTTTCATTAGCAAGATTTTCCTTTAATTGAGATTTTCTAGGTTAAAATTTGTATGGATTTTGTTGCTATGTTTTTAATTTGTTTTTCTCCTCAGTAAATTTATTTATCTCTTTAATAATTTTAACATATGTCTGAACTTATTCTCAACCACTTACTCTAACTCACAATTTTGAGCCTTTTCTTGTCCTATTACCTCCTTTTCTCTCTTTAATAGTACTCTATTTGATTTTGACTCTTTGTTCGCATGTCGACACCAGTACATCATGTTTTCATAACGGTTGAAAATGTAACTATGGTTTATATTCATAATTTCTATTATAATTTATCATTATGTATTTATTGTAAAAATAAAAAAAAAGGAAAAAAGAAATTTATTTTGAAGCATGGGTTTCATGCTCATTTTATTTTGAGTCATAAGAGTCATTTTCACATTTATTAGACCCTTCTTGGGATTCTGTATCATGTAAAGAATTTTTTTTTTTATTCAAAACAATTATATTTTACCTCCTCATCAATTTGGCCCTACCTTAATGAACTCGACCTGGTTTGGGGTTATTTGACCCTTTGGAAGCAGTATACATAGAATAAGAGCTTGACCTATTTGGAATTCATTCATCAACAAGTTCGATCTACAACAATGGAAGAGAAAAAGAGTGTGAAGTCAAGGAGAATGAGGATCTAATCAAAGGAAGTAAAAGATCGAAGTTTTAGGGCATCTCTTCTCTCACGCGAGTGATGTTTTTAGAGTTTCTGGGAAAGTTACAGGGACCAAAATTTCTGTAGTGACTGCAGGTCTAAAATTTTGAGTTGGAGAGATCCGAAGTTGTAGATTGAAGTAATTTTGAAGGAGTTGGTCCCCTTGTTGACTTTGGTAGAGTTTTCCTACTTGGAAGGAGGGTTGACTAGGTGATTGGAGGAGGTTTTGTCTTGGTCAAAAGGTCTTGGATTGTCTCGCTTTGACTTGGTTCTAATATAGAAGAAGATTTGATTGGGTTTTCCCCTTGAAGAGGGTTTTTTCCCTGGTTGAGAACCTACATCTTATGTCTCTTGTTCTTGTGATATTCATGCATTTTGGATTTGGTAATTGCTTGATGAAAGATAACATAATAAAGAAGTAAATAAGCCAACACATATCACAAGTAATTGTCGAGAAAAGAGTAATCAAAACCCTAATAACTACATGCATTAATTTCTCAACATTAACGAGCCCAAAGGAGGAGGGGCTGGCATATTTCAATGCACAAGGAGATTCTCGTGCATAGAAAAGAGCAAAGAGTGTGCCCCATCAATTTTGAGAAAATACCCCTAAAATAATTCAAGATACAATCGCTGAGGTGGAATGTGAAATTATTGGGGAAAGAGGTTGATTGATGGATTCATAGGTGCTTGGGGAGATTGCTGACTAGGTTCCTATTAATAGAAAAATTAGGGTACTTTAGTTGGTTTGTACACTATTGATATTTATTGGCACTTGAAACTCCTACCTTGCCAGGTTTCTCTTGATTGAAATAAGGCCAAGGAGGAGATCCTTCTAGTGATGGATGTACAACTTACAATGAGGAACCAAAATTGAAGGATATAATGAGTTGATGCGCATTAAGGAAATACTCTTAGATATTATCAACTCTCTTGGAAGTTGTAATGAGTCCATAGTGGTGGATGTTTCTAATTCCTCCCTGTACAAATGATGTGTTATTTTAAGTGTAATTCTCTCAGTTCTTTTTGTTAAATTTGGATTTTCTAAATAAAATATAATATAAGTGGGTCAATTTTACAGCCCCGTTTTTTAATAATTTAACTAAAATTGAACCACCTTTATATAGAAATGCTACCAAAATTATGATTTTATATATGATTTCGTTTCTAAAATAATAAACCATGACACACCTCAAACTATTTTAATATTTTTCTTTAAAGAATAAATTAAAAATATTTACTTTGCTCTTAAAAAAATTCATGAAAATAAAACATTTTTAAAAGAAATATTTAGACATCCAAATATTTCATCCATTTCTCCACATATTATGTACCAAGTTAAAATAAGTCTGAATTAATTATAAATTGGATTCCATTAAAATTCTTACTATCATATAACCATTGTACTTACACGTGAAGGTCTCATTTGTTGAACAATGATGATTTAGTCGAGATAACCAATGTATGAACCTAAAGTGGCGAGAATTTTAGGAAGTATGCATGAGTCTGTAAATCTAATTTGGATTTACCATTATTCCATTCGACTCTATTAATGAAAATAAATTTTCTTGAGATTGTGACTCGTTTATATTGCTTTTTTAGCCTAGTTCTGCATAAAGTTCATATTGGATTCGCTTGAAGTTACTAAGAGTCCTGGATCACTGGTAGCATTGAGTACCGAAGAGGCAAGGAACCGAGAGAAGGGAAGTTATAGAAGTGGACTTGATTGAAGGTTCATGTAAATTTTTTTGGGAGTTCATAAAGGATTGAAGAAAAATCAGTCAAACTTCACTCTTCGCCCAAGGAAGCCTCTAGCATAAGAAATGAGTACCGAAGAGGCAATGGGAAGGGAAGTTTCAAAAGTGTTGGACTTTCTAGAAGGTTCGTGTAAAGGTTTTTGGGAGTTCATAAAGTGCAAAAGAAAAATCAATCAATCTTAACCCTTTGCCAAAGGAAGCCTCTCACATAACAAATTGGTATGAGAGCCTAATAATTTGAATACCTCAATTGTTGTGATAAAATTATGTAGCAAAACTTCAGATCAGTTCTTTTAAAGAAATTTCAAGAATCTTCTAGTTTTGGTCTTGATAGTATGTTTGATAATTATCATAAATATTATGCTAACGACGCTGAGATAGAAGTATTCGGATATAAACCACAAGCTGTATGGAAACTACTAGCCATCTCACCATCTAGTGTCTATGCAAATTTAAATTGTTTTCATCTAAAATATATTAGCAGAATCATAGTTAAAGAATCTATGTCACAAGTACAACATAATTGTGAAGTCACCCAAACCATACTGCTTATTAATCCAAAATAGTTTCGAAGAGAATCCCATAAGCATGGCACAAACTATTTACATATTGGTGGATTAGGGTTGGGATATATGCATTATTTCATAGAGGTATTAGTGCCTATGTGTTACGTACTGTAAGAGATCTCACACGTCATAAGTTCACAAATTCATTAATTAGAGGGATAATGACCTCACTGTCTAATCGTTCTCTTTACTTTGATCGTTACCCAAATTTCTTAGTCTATGCCTTTGATGAACATCTCAGGGAAATGACTAAGTTGCACATTAACACTACTGGTTTTGATATGAAATCTAAGAGAACTAATATTTACAGCCAGAATCAAGGCCTTTTTAGACATACCAACACCATATATCCTGCCATCCTCCATACTCCAAGTAAGGAATCTCAGTCCAACACATTGGTCCTAACAAATCCCTTAAACCAGAAGGTGGAACACTAATTCATAAAATGGGAAGATCTCTCCTTCCCAAATACGTGGGTCATTGATGTTCTTAAAGTCCCAAAGAAATAGTCTATTACTTCCACTCTCATTAAATAATCCATTTCTTCTTCTATTATTTCATTTTCTCATTCTGTAAAAACACCTTGAACCCATAATCAACTAGTTGCATTAGCCAAATTAATTAACTATTCTTCATAATTTGTTGTATTTATCCTGATTGTTCTAGCATCGTCTCTTTACAGATATTTGCAACCCAACATGGTGAGAATGTAATTTCTTTTGAACATCAAAATCACATCTCAAGAACAATTCTTCCTCCTCCTAACTCAAATACATAAGAATCGTGTCCACACCCTCAATTTGCAAATAAATTTTTCCCCACGATGATCATTGTTGGGTAGCGGAGGTCCCGCATAACGGTTTTGGGACAAAAAGCCTAGAAATTAGGATTAAATTATTGTAAAAACTCTGAAGTATGCAGAGCACGAAATGTAAAAGGTCAAGTCAAAGGGTTGTCTACCCAAGAAATAATGTAAAATAATAGGAGGTAAGTCAGTTTGCAGACCATAGTTAGGTATAAATAGAGTGCGACTCTATGGGGGGGAAGGCAGTTCAGTTTTGAGTATGATTTTGGAATCTGAGATGTAATGGGTGATTGAGGGAAGCAGTCTGAAAGCATCTGTAAGTCTGAGTCAAGGGTTTCAGTAGAGGAAAGAGGCTCTGCAACTATGTGCGCAAAGGCTTGAAAGAGTCTGCAGCTGTGTGCATAGACCCCTACAGCTGAGTTCGCAGGGCAGATCTGGATGTAGTTGTGGTGAATTGGAAATAAATATAAGTTTCTTCTGAATTTCTGTGGAAAATCTGAATTATCACGAATCTGCTTTTGTATGGTTAATACAATTGTTTTGATTTATGCACATTACTGAATACTTGTGAATCTGGGTTTGATCTTAACCTGCGAACTAGATAACTGTGATAAATGTTTGCTTAAAGTAGATCTTGGTTATAATACTTAATCAAACAAATTAGATATTTAATCAACACAATAAGAGAAAGCTAAGGTTATCTGGATCTGTGCGGATCTAGCGCAGTGCAAGGCTGCAGGACCGTGCGCGAACCTCTCAGATCAAATCTAGACATCCCAAAAGTGAGGAAACCTGGTTCTGGCACCCTCCCTTGCTACCTCAAGAGAGACCTCAATCTGTGCTTCGTGGACTGTTGCTGAAAAGGCTGGTAGCTGTGGAATTTTCTTGGCTAAATAATTCTTCTAAACCTGGGTCAGGCCCATACAGGCCAACAAATGGTTCCATTGCCACGACCGGGATCTGCCTAAGGGGTGTCTGGTGTGGATCACGGAGAGAAAAACATTGAAGGATCGAAGGGATCAGGGACAATACTAGATCAAGGGTAGCTATGGAAAGCATGATTCAGCTGTTGGTATTCAAGGGAGCAGGAGGCGAAGACCCGGAGCAATTCTTGTTTGTGCTAACATCAATATGGAACGTGCAGCAAATCACTAATGATAATATCAGGAAAGCTACCTTAGTCAGCACACTGCAGGACCGAGTGCTGACATTGTACATGAAGTATTCAAGTAGTAACCCAAGGGCAGGGGTAGTGGAAATCCAGACTGAGTTAAAAAAGGAATTTAGCCGGCCGAAGTCAAGAAAACAGTCGATCGTAGGGTTCAAAGAGATTGCAATGATCTTGGGTGAAACTCCATGGGATTTGGATCAGAGGTTGAAAAGTGCTATCTACGAGGCCAACATGACACTGACAGATGAGTAGCACTGCACTTGGTTCATCACATCATTAATGCCATATCTGAAGTTGGCTCTGTTACAACAAAAGATCTCAACCCAAGTTGAAGCGCTGAAGACAACAATGTGGCTGCATGAAACCCCGATACCAGACCTAGGGTTGGGAGTTCAGCAAATTCAAGCACAGGTCCAAAACTTATGCTTGGAAATGCAAAAGTTAAAAAAATAATAGACACCATGCTCAGAAGTTTGAGAGGAAGTATGGTGTCTAAGGTGTAAGAGCCAGGGACACGATAAAGATCACTGTCTGGTCTCGGTGAATTTTGTGGTAACAGGGGGACCAACACCATTGTGACTAGAGGCATAAGTAGGGTCGAGCACAACCACCCCACTTTGGTGCGAAATATGTCAAGTGGGAGGAAAGCACAACGCTGGTAATTGTCATCTATTACCAAAATACAACCAGATCCCCCAACAGCTCTTTTGCAACTTTTGTACATCAGTGGGCCACAAAGAAAGGGATTGTTGTAGCTATCAAATGCTGATGGATCACTCATATACCTATAGAATGTAGAGGGAGGTGTGAAGTCAGGATCAGGACACGGTGATTGTGCACGGTGGGTTCCAAGGGCGCGGTCGAGGATGGGGCGGAATGGGACCAGGAAGGGGTTGCGGGCAGCTAATCTGTTACAACTGTGGATGACCATGACATTACGTGCAAGATTGTACCAGCCCAACTAGAATTTCGTGTAGCTATTGTGAGAAATTCGATCATGAGTTGTTAGGATATCCTTCACTGATAGTGCAAATTCGGGAAAATAGAGCAGTGCAACCAACAACAATCCAAAATGTGTAAATGATGAGGTCTGAACCGTGCGAGGAAGATCCCAAAATCAACAGGGTATGGAGAAGTGGCAGAACTACAGGAATGGATAAGAGGGGCTTGAGTACGGATGATGCAAGGGTGGGTAAGGAGACATATTTGGAAGCTTGGGAGAGCTTCACAGAAGTCTCTACTCTAGGTAGTAAGGATCAACCTGAACTGGTCAGGGATCCCTCGATGATAACTACCTTTTTAGAGACATGTATAAAGTTGCTTCGCGACAACAGGGTAGTTAGAGGCTTACAAAAACTGATAAATAGTTGTGCAGGATGGAGTGAGCCTCGCGTAGTTCGAAAGCTGGGAAGACATACGTCACGAACTGGGAGGGAAATGTGACTAATTGCACAGATCAATGATTGTGAGATGGATCAAGTCATTCTGGATCTAGGCTCAGATGCCAATGTACTGCCTAAAAAGACTTGGGAGCGCATGGGTAAGCCTACACTACAATGGTCCCCCATCCAACTGCGGATGGCAAATTAGTAAAAGGTGCTACCTATGGGAAGGCTGCAAGGAGTTACGGAGACCTTGATGGTGCAAGTACTTAGAAGGACTTTGAAGTTATTGAGCTCATGGATGAAAGTACGCCCTGTCCGGCATTGTTAGGAATAGACTGAGCTATTGACATGAACGAGGTTATTAACCTAAAGAAGTGGACAATGGTATTTGAAACAAATTTGCTCCACATAGTCATTCCATTAGATCTGACTGAGGACCCACTATTTGGAACCTGTGCTCAACAACGAAAGTAATGATGACGCAGAGTGTAGCTACAGAATGACTACACAAATTTGAGCATGGGTCAATGCAACAGAGGGCAGTAGAACTCCACGAGGCTATGAAGTATCTTGCACTTCCGATTTAGATGAGGAAGATGAGAAGTGGCACACTAGGTCGAGTAGAGTAACCACACTGCATTGTAAAATGATGATGAAATATCTGTACTACGTAAAATCCTAGGATCGAGAAATTCTGACATATGATGGGCTGACAATGATAGATGAATTCCTGACCAAGTTTGAAATCATAGTACTAGAGCACCAACGATTTTATATAATGAGGCGGGCGTTGCACTCAACGTTTGCGCGATGGTGGGGAACACATGAAGGGACTTTCAAGGATTAGTGCGCCTACAGGCGTATGATGAAGATCGGATTTAGGAAGTTGGAAGTACACATAATAGAGAAATATGATGGACGTGATGACCCGCACATGCACCTCACCAGATGGACCAAAGCCTACAGAGAGGAACCTCAACTAGAACGGGTGCACTTATTCTATCAGACCCTGGATGTCATTCCCAGAAATTGGTGTACTGAAGCAGAGCTCTGGCATGACACAAG
Source organism: Pinus taeda (assembly GCA_000404065.3). Classification (NCBI taxonomy): domain Eukaryota; kingdom Viridiplantae; phylum Streptophyta; class Pinopsida; order Pinales; family Pinaceae; genus Pinus; species Pinus taeda. The sequence goes on along the minus strand of APFE031178392.1, from coordinate 78,313 downwards.
CGAGTGGGATATCTTGCGCGAAGGGTTCTTAACAACATTCCTCTTTGAAGATCAATGGATGCACCCTGTAGATGAAGCGCTTCGGCTGGTAAAGGCTGCCATTTTCAAGACGCCAATAGAACCAGAAGAACCTGTGCAACCCGACTGGTCACGACAGCTAAACCAGGGCCTTGCATCCTATAATGTACAGGTAGAAGATGATGAGCATGATCTGTGAAATGTTAATATTCCAGAATCAGAGGGAAGCTGCGAGGTGCACAGACCTGAGATCGAAGATCCTGATATTATGGCGCCATTAAAAACAAAACAAGTCAATATAGGAACTAAGGAAGAGCCAAAGTATGCAACGCTCGGGGACTATTGGGACGACGCTACAGTAGAAAAGATCATTGAATTTCTCCACGAATATCGAGACTTGTTTCCAACAAAGATCATGGAGCTAAAAGGGATCCTAAGGGACTTGGGAGTGATGAAGATAACATTGAAGGCAGACGCGAAACTAGTTAAGAAACGACCCTACTGATTGAATCCAAAATATAAAGCAAAGGTCCATGAAGAACTGGACAAGATGCTAACAACAGGAATCATTGAGCTCGTCGAGGAGTCCAATTTGGATTGTCTAATGGTTGTGTAGGAAAAGAAATAGAAGGGAGAAATTTTGATTTGTGTGGATCTCAAGACTCAATGATGCCTGCATTAAAGACCCATTTCCAACACCATTTACCGATGACGTACTGGAAAATGTGGGGGGGTAGGAAGCCTACTCATTCACAAATGGGTTCTCAGGACACCACCAGATCAAGATTGTGGCAAAAGACAGGAGTAAAACGACGTTTGCCACCGAATGGAGTTTTTTTCAGTACACAGTTATTCCCTTTGGTCTGAAGAATGCACCGACAATATTTTCATGAATAGTGGTAGCAACATTCAAAGAATTTATACACAAGTTCTTAGAGGTCTATATAGACGGCTGGACTGTGTTTGGACTAGTCAAGAAGCATGTAGTGAGCTTACGGTTAATGCTGAATACTTGTCACCGACACCAGATTACTCTAAATCTCAAGAAGTGTAATTTCCTTGTCCCGTTCGAGAACCTACCGGGCCATGTGGTTTGTAAGCAAGGTTTGATGGTGGATCCGACAAAGATCACTGTCATACAAAATATGAAAGCATCGCAGAGTCGCGCCACTCTAGGTCACACGGGCTACTATCGGAAGTTCATCAAGAATTATGCCCAGATCATGACTCCGATGGAATAATTGTTGAAGAAGGACACTACTTATTGCTAGAATGAGGAATGCAAAAAAATCCTGGAGACACTTAAGGAGAAGATGGCTTCAACCCCTATATTGGTCTTTCCAAAATGGGATGTCAAGTTTCATGTGCATGTTGATGTGTTATGTATCGCGCTAGGGGCAGTACTTACTCAACCAGGAGTGGAGGGACTCGAACATCAGATTGCGTTCGCAAGTCGTTGGTTGTCAGAAGTTGAAAATACTTACTCCACCACTAAGCGCGAGGGATTAGCAATGGCATACGCGCTTCAAAAATTCCGCCATTGTTTGCTTGGAGGCCACTTTAAGATGTATACCAATCATTCGGCATTAAAATAACTAGTGAACAAGCCTGTGTTGGGGGCGCGCATTTGTTGATGGTTGCTCTTATTTCAGGAATATGACTTTGAGGTCATCATAAAGCCGAGACGCCTCAATATAGGCCAAGATCACCTATCTTGAATTGAGACTGGCGAAGAACCCACAAATCTAGAGGGCAGACTCCCATATGCATAACTATATGCGATACATGTCACAGATGGCCATTTTGAGGATATCATCCATTTCTTAACTACAGGAACTACGCCATAGGGATATTTTGTTCAACAGAAGAAAGAATTAGTGATACGCGCGATAGACTTCACTGTGATTACAGGACATCTCTACAGAATGGGAAACGATGAGATATTGCATCAGTATGTCTCAGAGTTCGAGCAAGGATATATCTTGGCAGAAGCATATGTGGGGTTTGCTGGTGGACATTATGTAGGTCCCATCACAACCCAAAAGATTCTTCACGCAGGATTGTGGTGGCCCATTTTGCATCAGGATTCGAAAGCTCATTGCCAGGCCTGCGACGTATGTCAATAGACAGGAAAACCCTCACAGAGGGATGAAATGCCACTCCAGCCATAGATGATGCTACAACCATTTTAGAAGTGGGAAATTGACTTCATGGGATCCATCGAACCATGAGGGAAGACAAGTGCGCATTATATCATCACCGCGATCGAATATTTGACCAGACGGGCGGAGGCACAACTAGTTAAGGACTGCATGGCTGCAAAAACTGTAAATTTTTTGTTCAAAAATGTACTCACAAGGTTTGGATGTCCCAAAATTCTCATGAGCGATCAGGGAACGCATTTCCTTAATGAAACAATTAGCGTGCTCATAGAGGAATTCTAGATTTATCACCAGCAGAGTACACCATAGCACCTGCAAGAAAATGGGACCGTGGAAGCATTCAACAAAATCTTAGAGACCACATTGATCAAGGTTTGTAACACGCAGTGCAATGACTGGGACTTGCGCATCCTTGTTGTGCTATGGGCATATCGAACCACGTGCAAGAAGTTGATGGGCCAGACACCATTTCGGTTAGTCTATGGAAAAGAGGTCGTTATGCCTATGGAATATATTGTGCCTAGTCTACGGATCGCAACAATCATAGGTATGGAAGGCCGTGGGGCTTAGGAGGAATGGCTCGCGTAGCTAGAGGAACTAGAAGAGGAATGGCTTTTGGCTAGGTTCCATCAGCAAGTATAGAAACAACGCGAGAAATCATGGCATGATCGCCATATCAAAGTGCGTATGTTCAAGGAGAATGATTTAGTGTTGCTATATGATAATAAATTTGAAAAATTCCCCAGCAAACTCCGAATGCATTGGTTGGAACCCTATGTGGTCAAGGAAGTTACTGATGGGGGCACGATTTAGTTGGCTAAACTTAATGGAGACCCCTTCCTAGGTTGAGTGAATGGCAGTCGCCTAAAGCTCTACACAGGTGGGTTGGCCACCTGACTAACCATTCGAGGAACAGTCTCACCGCTCCCGCCAGTTAAAAGAGAGTGCGGGACGGTAAAGTAGTTTGGAGGAAGGCACGAGTACCAGGCTATGCATCAAGCTAGATCAGTGATAAGTTCACGTCACACGATCAGAGGTGTGCTATTGCATGGCTACAAAGAAAGGTGACCGTTTCTGTCACTATTCACGACACAATGTCTGCATTATGGAAAAAAGGAGCGAGCGGCAGGCAATTAAGAATGGAAGTACGAGTCAGATATGGCATGAGCTGCCAAAAGTCTTACACGAATACACTAGAACAGGCGGGAATCAGTGAATTTGAAATTTGCATGGATTATAAATCATTGAGGGGCATCCATCGGGTGACATACACTCCTAGAAAGCATATACTAGGTATCGATTCTACATAACAAGTATGCCCGAGGGTGGTGATATGGCCTTTGAAGAAGTAGGACTCTCTAAGGAGTATGGTGTTGATAGTTGCGGGCATCCCACAGATGGCAGCATCAATGGTAGGGGATGTACCAAAAAAGGGGAGACACGAAGAAATATTGGCCCGGATGTCGTTGCCCCACCCAGGGGTTGGCTGACGAACTACAACAGAAAAGTGAAAGGACTGATAGACAGAGACCATGGGTAGACATAAAGCTGGCTCTACTGTCTCTTCAAAATTGGGATCTTATGAACAACAACAAGGGTCTTGCAAAATTGCAACACAGGGTGCAGCAGACAGTGCGAAGAGAAGATACGAAGGTCAAAAGTGACTGCGGTGGTACCAAGCGGTCCCATATGTGGCTTCCCCACTCACGCTAAAATCCTTTAAGGGTGTCTTCTGTGTTAACAGAGGAGAGAAGAATGAGCATTATCGGTTGCAGGAAGTGGGAGAAATAATGAAGCTGGAGCTGGACGAAGCGTTGCAGGAGACAACAAAGGAGCAGCAGGATGATAAGCATCACTCATAGGGAGGTGAACCACGAATCCAAGACAGAGTGTCTCACCACCTCGGAAAGTGACTCGAGACGAGTCATGATGATTTTGTTGGGGGACTATTGGGTAACGGAGGTCCCGCGTAACAATTTTGGGACAGAAATCCTAGAAATTAGGATTAAATTATTGTAAAACCTCCGAAGTATGCAGAGTGAAAAATGTAAAAGGTTGAGTCAAAGGGTTGTCCACCCAAGAAATAATGTAAAATAATAGGAGTTAAATCGGTCTGCGGACCATAGATAGGTATAAATAGAGTGCGACTCTATGGGGGGAAGGCAGTTCAGTTTTGAGTATGATTTTGGAATCTGAGATGTAATATGTGATTGAGGGAAGCAGTCTCAAAAGCATCTGTAAGTCTGAGTGGAGGGTTTGGGTACAGGAAAGAGGCTCTGCAACTATGTGCACAGAGGCCTAAAAGAGTCTGCAGCTGTGTGCGGACCCCTGCAGCTGAGTGCACAGGGCAGATTTGGATGTAGTGGTGGTAAATTGGAAATAAAGATAAGTTTCTTCTGAATTTCTGTGGCAAATCTGAATTATCATGAATCTCCTTTTGTATGGTTAATACAACTATTTTGATATATTCACATTACCGAATACTTGTGAATCTAGGTTTGATCTTAACCTATGAACTAGATAACTATGATAAACATTTGCTTAAAGTAGATTTGGGTTATAATACTTAATCAAATAAATTATATTTGTAACCAATGCAGTAAGAGAAAGTTAAGGTTATTTGGATCTATGCAAATCTAGTGCAGCGCGAGGCTGCAGGATGGTGCGCAAACCTCTCGTACCACATCTAGACATCCCAAGGGTGCAGAAACCTGGTTCCAACACCCTCCCTTGCTACCTCGGGTGAGACCTTAGTCCGTGCTTCACGGGTTGTTGCCGAAAAGGCCAGTAGTTGCAGGATTTGCTTGGCTAAATAATTCTTCCGAACTTGGGTGAGGCCCATATAAGCCAACAATCATATCCTAATCATGCATTCATTTGAAAAGGAAGATCCTAGGCTTACAAAAATGTTCAAGAAATTGAGAAAACTTGATACTCGAAGATATGACCTAGGATACAAGGACCTAGGAGATGATGTGATTCCACAATTCAAAAACCTACAATTCTAGAGATGAAAAGTATCTTTTCCTTAATGAGAAGTTGTTATACATGGAAAATAAATTCTGATTGGATGAAAAAAATGTTGAATTGGGATATATATACTCATACACAGAGAAAATAATTCAATTCCTCAATAACAAATGAACAGAAAAATATTATGTTAGAAAATTAGAAATATTAAATGTTAGAAAATAAATGTTGGATCACTTTTTGTGAATGGAGACAAAATAAAATGAATGATTCCATCCAAAGGATGGAGGCTATAAAATAAGCCCAATAAATTGAAGTCTTATCCCCAAGACGTAAATGGAAGATTTTACACCGGAATAAAATCCATTTCCCCCCTCTTAAGGGAATCATTATTGAAGATGAAATAAATAATTCCAAGGCATTCCCATTGGTCTTGAGTGACGAAGACCCTTTGAGTGGAACATAAAGTAGAATCCGAGCTATCAGTGAATATATGAACTGGACTAATACTTCTCTAAGGGGTATCGTAGTAAACACTTTTGTCACAAATGATTATGCCTGCAAAAGGCACAGTGATAATATCGAGGCATCAATAAAATCTATTGCATCCTCCATAAATGAAATGATTCATTATTCTAAAAAATCAAAGGTGGGGTAAAAGATACCAAAACGACCATTTCAAATGTAAGAGAAAAAGCAGAGGAAAATTATAAAGAGATGGATAAAAATTAGAGACTACTTTTGAAATCATGGGAGGAATTTTAGTAAAGATATATGAGAAAATTGAAAGTATAAAGAAAATGTTTCCTGGAAAAATGACAAAAAGAAAAATCCCATCTTTGATCTCATCTCCCATACTACTCATATCTCAACTGTAGCTCCACAAAAATACAAAGAAATATTTCCAACTATGTTTCCCAAAGAAAAACCTAAATCCTCTTCAAAAGAAAAATAACATTCTCTAGTCACCCAAGTCCTACCTATTAGAGAAGAAACACCTAATCTATAAGGAAAGGGAAAAACACCTGAATCCCAAACTTTTATTGATGATCGGTATCCATAATGGAACATTGATGATATGTCTATAGGAAAAATCAGGAAAGTTTTAAACATAATGTTTTCTTCCGATAAAATCATGTGCATGAAAGGATAAAGTGAAATAGAAGCATTCAAAGCCATTATTCAATGCTTCACATGTTCCCTTCTCAAATGGTGGGAGGCATAATCTTCTCCTACCATGATAGATAAAATGGAAAAGTAAATTATGAAAGATGAAAATGGTAACATAGTGTACCATGAAGATGGTTTCCCCATGAGGAATATGATAGGTTCCCTTACTATAATTCTAGAGCATTGGCATGGAACTAAATAAGAAATATGTAATAAACATGTTATAATCCTCATGAATCTGAAATGCAAAAAATGTCACACTATGATGAATTTCATAAAGAGTTGACCTAAATAATATATGAGGTGAAAGATAGTAAGAAAATTTTATGGAAACAAATTTATATGGCTTCTATTCCTAGCAAGTTTGTTGAATATTTGAAAACAAGTGATGTATTTAAGCAACTTTATGAATTATACACCTAAAAAAAATGTATTCTTTGATCACCAGTGCATTAGAAGGTCTATGCAATAATATGAAAGTAAGGAAGTCAATCCAAAATATGTCCAGACTCCTTGACATCAAGTCCTTTTGTGGATAGAATGGGTTAACCATAGATGATCCTATAAGAAGAAAGAAAAAATATAAGAAATTATTGAAGAAAATTCATATATTCAGAGCCAAAAGGAAATATTATCCTAAAAAATATAACTTTTCAAGAAAGAGATATGGGAGAATAGAAGGAACTGATTACTATTCCCTAGAGGATATTAAGCTAAAAAATCATTAATTTCAAGCTACTCAAAGAACAATATGTTAGCTTTGTGGGAAAGAAAACCACCTTGCAAATAGGTGTCAACAAGGGGAACTTCAAAAATAAAAAGAGGACAGTTTTCAACCCAAAAGGAAAAACAAATAAGAAAGAAGAAAAAGAGAAACAAAGTTTTTTTCATTGTAATAGGTGTGGTTCTAATGAACACGATACAAACCATTGTCCTCATTCTCCTTCTTTTAAAATATAAGAAGTCCACCTATTACAAGAATAATGTTGTTCTTTTAGTTCAGAGACATCTGATTCTCATTACAATACTCATGATTTCTTTGATCTAGAAGAAGAAGAACTAATGATTGCAGACTCTTGCAATTGCAAAGATCCTGAAATTTTCAATTGCAATACTAAAGATGGTGGTGATTCAAGCAGTGAAGATGAAGAAGAAGAATATGATGTGAAAGGTAAATTGTAAGTCTGCATGGCTCAGGTTGGAGATGCATAAATTTTAGCACAAATAAAGGCTCTACCAGAAGGAGACATGAAGACATCTCTATTAGAAACATTTCCCAAAATAATGGCAAGAGTTCACAAAATGCACAAATCATCAGGTAAGAAGTCTTTATTTTTTTATGTTTCTTTTGAAAAGAACATTAAATCATTCACAATAGATCACAAAAATGAAATATTACAACCTTTGAATCTGAATTATTTGGGAAAGGAAATTAATATTTTGAAAAAAGAAGTGCGCTGCTCAAGAAAGAATTAAATATTTAGAAACCCAGAATGAGGAAAAAGATGTCAACGTGGAAAAACATTAGGCAAGACAATAGATTATGACTTTAAAGGATAAAATTTAAATGCCTATAAGTGTAGAGCAATCCCAATGAATTCCCAATACTAGAGGTTATGCGAAGAAAAAAATAGAGGACTCCTGAAAAAGGGTCTTATCAGAGAATCCCATAATCCATGGAATTTCTATGTATTTGATGTAAGTAATCATTCTGAGAAAATTAGGAGAGTCCCAAGACTAGTCATAAGTTATGAGCCTATAACTTAAGTATTGGCTAATGATACTTATCCAATACTTCACAAGTCCAATCATGTGAAAATAATTGTCGGGGCAAAGATTTCTTATAAATTTTATTTTAAATCGGGATTCTTGCAGGTTGTTGTTAAAGAAGAAGATAAATTTTAAAAAAAATTCAGTGTCACAACAGGTCATTATGAGTGGAATCTTATATCATTCAAACTTAAAAAAACACATGCAAAATTCTAGAGAGTTATGGATAGTGTTTTAAAGGCTTCTTTTGATTGGTTAATTGTGTATATAGATGATGTTATGATGTTTTCCAAATCCATAGATGAACACATAAAACATATGAAAAAGGTTTTACAAGTGATCAAGGATGTTTTCTTAGTGATTTCCAAGAAAAATATGGAATTCTTCCAAACATCCATTAAATTTATTGTGTTACAACAACATGTTGTTGATTTTGAAGATAAATTCCAAGATAAAATCAATGATAAAACTTAGTTGCATAGATTCTTAGGCAACCTAAACTATGTGATTCATTTCTACAAAAACTGTGTTGCTGATTAAAAAATCTTGAATGAAAGATTGAATAAGGAACCAGACCCACGGACTAAGAGGTATACAAAGGTTGTAAGAAAAACCAGAACTGAGGTAAAAACATTACCTATACTTCATGGTGCATATGATGATTTACCAAAAATTGTAGAAACGTATTCAAGAAACATTGGATGGGGAGTTGTACTTAAGCAAGTAAGAACCAACAATGCAGAAAAGGTTGAAGAATTTATCCAATTTTCATCTCAAACATGGATGGAATCAGAAATAAACTATGAAACTATTTACAAGGAAATTAAAGTTGCATTAAATGCATTAGAAACATTTGAGATATTTTTTATCTATAAGAAATTATTATTAATAACATATGTTGCAACCGTGAAGAAGATTCTAAGAAAGGAAGTAAAGAAGGCTAGTGAGGCAAAATTTGCAAGATGACAACTTCATTTGAAATCTTTTATTTTGACATTGAACACATTAAAGGAACACAAAATTCGTTTCCTGATTTTTTTAAGTAGAGAACATCTACAAAAACCATGGAAATATAGAAGTAAGCGAGAAAAATTCAAATCAAGTGAGCGTGAAAAAACATGTGAGCGCGTTCCAGGTGAGCGATTTTCAAGCGAGGGTGGTCAAAATATTTCAGGCGAGCGTGATCAATGTCTAGTAATTATCACATAATGGATCAACAATCAATAACACACCAGGAAAATTTCTGATAATATGACTTGGAAAAGATAGAAAGAGGAATGGAAACTAGCTTGGAAGCTCATAAGCACTCAAATCGTAGACATGAATCTCCAACCTAGTTCAACACTCATCCAACTAGTGTTAGAAATACATACTAGACCCACCTCAACTATTGTAGTACCTAACATTGTATATGAATGAGAACTCAGAAACGATATGCAAGCAGAAGGTCTCACATATAAATTTCATGATATTAACATCATTTGACAAAAATTCAATAGTAATAGAGATCTGGAGCGTAAATATACAATCACAAACAAGTTGTTTAAGGCCAGCAAGATGTCATCCATCATCCTCATAAAATTTGCGGGGGGATTTTTCAACTCGAAAGGAATGGCCAATCATTCAAAAAATCCCTCATCTTTCAAGATTGTCTTCCACACATCTGTGGGCTCTATTTGAGCTTGGTGATAGCCAAATTTCAAATCAATCTTATTGAGGTAATTTACCACCTTGATTTGGCCAAGAAGGTAATCAATTCATGGGATAAGATACTTGTTCCTAACAATGATTTTATTTAGTGCCTGATAGTCAATGCAAAGCCTCCAAGTGCCATCCTTAGTTTGTACAAGTACAATCGGGCTCCCACAAGGAGATGAACATGGTTGGATGTGCCTTTTTTTCAACAACCATTGGATCCACTGCTTGATTTATTCATTTTCTAGAATATAGAAGTGGTATATCATCCGATTGGGTAGAGGTGATTAGGGGATCACATCGATCGAATGCTTGAATTGAATTTGCAAGGGTACCCCTATGGGTGAGGAGAAGATGTCCCTGTATTCTTCCATGAACTTACCCACCTACTTCTCCTGTGTGGAGGAACCTTTCCCAGGGGCCATGGATGTGGCCACGATATTCCCCTTATTCTGAGTGAGAATTAGAAAGAAAGAAAATTTCCTAGTGTGGGAGATGATCTTGTCGCATTACTTATAAAAGATCAAAGTAATGGAGGTAGGAAGGGATACCTCTGGTGTGTTCGATATATTATTTTCCAAAGTGATAATAACAGTGTGAGGCATGGACTCATACACAACATGAATCTTCCACAAGTATGGTTGGCCTAATAATACATCAAAAAATTCAAGAGGATCAACATCACATAGTACCTCATCTATGAAGGGTTTGATGCTATAGGAAAAGTGACATTGTTTCTTGACACAAATATCTCACCCTTGGTGGAGTCGTTTCATGGTGTATTACTCGAGATGTGGTGTTTTCAGTAAGCCCAACTGCTTCACGACCTCAACTGAGATAAGTTTATTTAATTAAGTAACATATGTTGCTTAGAATCCTTGATGCGCAATGGTGTATGAAGGGTAAGGACAATATTTGTGAACTCTGGCATGTCTTAGACACTTCTGTCCCACAGTGTGGTCCATTTATGTACTTATCCTCATAACTCTCCACAGGGTAATGTTGTTCCTTGGTGGCATCTCAGAAATAATTCTAGGTGGGTGTGGCTAAAATTAGAGAGGGTTCTCTCTCATCTCTCTTATCACAATAGGTATGCCACCATTACTTGATGTGGGGGGTGGACTTAAGAAGTGCAAAAGTAATCTTTTCCATACTAGAAAAAATATGAACCTAAAAATATCCTTCTAGTATATTCAACCACTTATCTACTACATCTGCATCAATCTGGCCTTTAAATATGGGAATATAAAAGTTAAATTGTACCTTGAAAAGGGTTATGCCTCCTAGTTGGTTGTTGGATGAAGATGCTTCGTGTAGGTTTTAACCCCGTATAGAAATTACCTGCATACGAATTCTAAAACACAGAAAATAAACAATGCGAGCGCATAACACATAAAACATATACACAGAGATTTTCCCTTGGATCCCAAAACTGGGACTACCAACATGATTTTTCATTATGTTCCTTTCAATGTTACAAGACATATTTATACATGTCGAAGCATCCAATACCATGGACCGAAAACCATTGCGTCCAAAACCATGTGCAAAAATCATGCACAAAACCATAGGTAGGTATCCCCAACCTAATATAGGGTCCAAAAACAAAACTTTACAGGGTGCTGCCCCGAACCCCATAGAAGGGGGCTACCTGCACCCCTCAGACCCCTGTGACCCACCTTGCTATGCAATCAGTGTAGTGAAGGGGGGGCGGGGCTCTAACCCCTCGATTAACTACGTGAGATGCTCGTGGAAAGAATATAACACAACCCAACATTCTCCCACTTTTTGTTTTCTTTCCACAGGGGACCACAAGAGAGCTTAGTCATTTATCCAGCCCTACAATGCCCATTGTTTCTCTACACCAAGAGAACTTCTTAGAGCTCATAGATTTTGTCGAACGCATCTGCAATATTGTTTCAAAGTGTCCACCTTTACCAGCAACACATTTTTGTCTTCTATCATATCCCTTACAAAGTGATACTGGACATCAATGTGCTTTTGTCTTTGAATGATATGCGGGGTTTCTTTGCCAAGAAAATTACACTTTGGTTGTCATACAGTCTATCCTTATAGCTCCCGTATGTAACCCCCATACTTGAACACAATCTCTACAACCAAACTGCTTTCTTGCTTGCATGAGTGGCTGCCATGTATTTTGCCTCTGTAGTTGATAGTGCCACTACAGATTGTTTCTTACTCATCCAACTGACTACACCTCCAAATAGATTAAACACATACCCACCTGTAGATCTTTTCTGATCGAGATCTCAAGTCGAGTAATCAACAAAGCCACGAATATCCAACACTCTATCCAATCCTAGTCTTCCTTGGCAGCAAAAACCATAATCACTATTGCCACACAAATACCTGAAAACCTGATTCACCATTGTCTAGTGCTCCTTCCCTAGTTTTGACATAAACATTCTCAATAATCCCACTGCATGTGCAATGTTTGGTCTATTACAGACCATTGCATACCTTAGACTACCGATTGCACTTGCATATGGAACACGGAACATGTACTCTTCCTCTTCTTGTGTCTTGGGACACTGTTTAGAAAATAACCTCACACCTATGGGAATAGGAACCTTCATCAATTTACTATCCTGCATATTAAACCTCTGTAGTATTGTCTCTGCATACTTCCTCTGGTTTAACCAGAGCTTCCTCTTTGCCCGGTCTATTTTAATTCCCATGCCCAAAATATAGTTTGTAGCACCAAGATCTTTCATGTCGAATTTGGAGGACAATTGGGTCTTCAAATCTTGGATAATTTCTTTGTCATTTCCAACCAGCAACATATCATCCACATATAAGACCAGATAATAACATGGTCACCAATTAATTTAAAATACACAAAGTGATCTGCTTTGCTTCTCGTGAAGCCACGTCCTCGTATAAATGTATCAAATTTTTGATACCACATCCTTGTTGACTATTTTAACCCATACAAAACTTCTTTAACTTGCATACCATTTCTTTCTTACCATTCACCATAAAACCTTCAGGTTGCTTCATGTAGATCTCCTCTTCCAGACCCCCATGAAGAAATGTTGTCTTCACATCCATCTATTCTACCTCAAAATCCAAAAGAAGCAACAACGGATAAAAGTAATCTAATAGAAGCTACCTTGGCAATAAAAAAATTCACAAAAATAAATTCTCGACACCTAGGAATAACCTTTGCTACCAACTGAGCTTTGTGTTTCTCCACCTTTCCTTTTACATTTATCTTCTTTTTGAACATCCATTTGCTGCCAATGGGTTTCCTTCCAGCCGACAACTCCACCAGATCCCAAGCCTCATTTTTGTGCAAAGATGCCATTTCATCAACCATGGCCTCTTTCTAGAGTTTTCCATCCTCTGAATCTACTACTTCCGTCATAGTTTTGGGATCATCATTAGTAACAGATAAAGAAAAATTTGAAGAGAAATCAAATGGACTATACCTTTCTGGCTGCCTTCTTTCTCGAACGGATCTTCTCACACCCGAAGTTTGTGGCTCTTCATCTTCTGATTCCTCGTCTGCTGTAGAGTTTGATTCTTCCTCCTTAAGCTCAAACTCTATCTTCTCAGGTTCCTTTGGTTGGACTTCATGTTTAATAACATCTTTCACCTCTCTGAACACCACATCTCGACTGTACACAACCTTCCTTGTTACTGGGTTCCAAAGCTTATAACCCTTTAAACCATCCTTATACCCAATAAAGATGCACTTATCAGATTTACTATCCAACTTGGTTCGTTTCTCCTTTGGAACATGTACATATGCATCACATCCAAATACCCTCAGATGTGAAAGAGAGGGTTTCTTACCAGTCCATACCTCTTGTGGAGTCTTATCCTCCAACGCTAATGAAGGTGATCTGTTGACCAAGTAAAATGTTGTCTCCACTGCTTCTGCCTAAAATTCTTGTCCTAACCTGACACCAATGAGCATGCTTCTTGCCCTTTCCATCATCGTCTTGTTCATTCTTTCTGCAACTCCATTTTCCTGAGCTATATATGGAGTAGTCTTCTGTTGTGTTATACCACACTTCTTATAGAATTCTTCAAATTCCTTACTGCAAAACTCTCCATCGTTATCTGCCCTCGGCACCTTTATCTTCTTCTCTATCTAGTTTTCCACAAGAGCCTTAAATTCTTTAAACTTGTCAAAGACTTCAAATTTCTTCTTAAGGAAATATATCCATGCATTCCTTGAGAAGTCAACTATGAATGATACAAAGTACATAGACTTACCTAGTGATGGAACCTTCACAGGTCCAAACACATCATTGTGCACAAGTTCTAATATATGTTTTTCCCTCTTACCACCAGAGGGGGAACTCACTCGATTATGCTTCCCATATACACAATTTTCACATAAATCAAAATCCAGAGAGCTATTACTCATACCTTCTACCATACCTTTACCATGAAGTATTTGAAGGCCCTTCTCTCCAATATGTCTAAGCTTTTGATGCCACACCATGGTCTTCTCTGCAGAGACCACTAGATTTCCTGCTCCATTTTCAGGAGCCACAGAGCTGTTGCATCCATCAAAAACAGTGCTACCTTGCACCTTGTATAGAGTTCCAATTTGAACTCCCCGCATCCGTAGTAGTGCCCCCCGAACCATCTTGCAAGTATTCTTCTTGAACACTGTTTTTACACCTGCATCATCTAGCTTGCTTACAAAACTCAGATTTCTAGCCAATACAGGAATATGCAGAACACCTGAAAGTGTTCTAACCCTTCCACCTTGCAACTTCAACTTTACTTTTTTGCGACCAATGGTTCTAGCCTTCCGGTCAACCTAAGAAGACATCACCACCATCATATTTCTCATACTTGCAGAACCACTCTATATAAGGAGTGAACTAAAAGGATGCACCTGAGTCAATCAACCATGTGTCATGATCTACAGTTGTACTTGAAGAAGTCAAGTACACATCCCCACCTTCATCTGAGGTGGTTTCGCCTCTACAAAAGGGACATCATCAAATCCCTTTCCTTTATCAGGAGCTTTAGATTTACAGTCCCTTTTGTATTGCCCTTCCTTTCCGCATTTCCAACACACCACCTTTACAGGTTTTCTTGGAGATTTAGATCTCCCTCTAGATTTAGATCTCACACTCGATGACTTATTTTGTTTCTGTTCTTGGACCATCCTCGTACAGACAAGGCATCACCATTCTAGCTCTCCATATTTTCCATCTCATCTCCTCTGTCAGCAAGGTTGAGACTATTTCATCAAGCTGCAAAGCAGTTGCATTTCTACCTATTGCAATAACCAGACTATCCCACGAATCTGTTATGGAACACAACAAACTGATGCAATTATCTTCATTTGAAATTTTAACATCAATAGATAATAACCGACTTACCACAGTATTAAATGCATTCAGATGTTCTGTCACTGAGTCTCCATCTTTCATCCTTAGGTTATACAACGTTTTCCATAGGAACAGTTTATTCACGAGAGACTTAGATTGATACAAAGTCCCTAACTTGTCCCACAAAGCCTTCGTCGTAGTTTCCCGTGATACATTTAGGAATACTGCATTTGAGACACACAATCATATTGTTCTCTTAGCCTTCTGATCCAACTTCTTCCACTCTTCATCGGACACCCCCATTGGTTTAGTACTTGGATCTACCACGACCCACTGATCTTTATCCACCAACAGATCCTTCATCTTGAGTTTCCATAACTCAAAACTCTGACCATTAAATTTCTCGATCTCTATCTTTCCATTGCTCGCCATCTTCTTTCACCACGAGAATCGATCCCACAGATCTCCTACTGAACAGGGTCTACCACAGGCCTGAGTGAAACCCCTGAGCACCAAAGGCATCCCCTTGAAGCCAAAACAACTCCAATACCAAATGTAGGTTTTAACCCCGTACATAAATTACCTACATATAAATTCTAAAACATAGAAAATAAACAATGTGAGAGCGTAACACATAAAACACATATACATAGAGATTTTCCCCTCGATCCCAAAATCAGGACTACCAACTTGATTTTTCATTATGTTCCTTTCAATGTTACAATACATATTTATACATGTCGAAGCATCCAATACCATGGACCGAAAAACATTGCGTCCAAAACCATGGATCGAAAACCATCGCATCCAAAACCATGTGCGAAAATCATGCACAAAACCATAGGTAGGTCCTCCCAACCTAATATAGGGTCCAAAAATAAGATTTCCCATGGCGCTGCTCTCGACCCCATAGAAGGGGGCTACCTGCACCCCTCAAACCCCCTGTGAACCCCCCTGGTGCGTAATTGGCAGAGCAAAGGGGGGCGCTCCGCCCCCTCTCTAACCCCCTCGTTAACTACATGGTCTAGTTGTAGAGAGAATATAACACAACTCGACACTTTCCCTGTTGATACCTGTCCAAGGATTTGGCAAAAGTTATCCATCATATGGTTTCTTTATCGCTTGAGGAATTCTTTGAGAAACACTTTTAAAGGATCTCCT
The DNA here is from genome assembly GCA_000404065.3 of Pinus taeda. Lineage (NCBI taxonomy): Eukaryota > Viridiplantae > Streptophyta > Pinopsida > Pinales > Pinaceae > Pinus > Pinus taeda. The sequence continues at coordinate 62,046 of APFE031178392.1, read as the reverse complement.
GCGGACTCCTCTTTTTTTTCTTCCGCCACTAGTAGAAAATGACGAAATTAGTGACTAGGTGACTAAAATATTTAGTCACCATAACTGTTCCAAGTAAAATACTACAAAAAATGAGCAATCTTAAGTGGTCCAATAAAAAACAACTAATGTAAATGACTAATTTAGTCCCGGGTTAAAATATACGACTAGCTATTAAGGAATACAACTAAAAATGACTAACATGAAAGACTAATTTAGTCTAAGAACAAAAATACGACGACCTAACAAGTACAATAATAATATGAATTAGTCGATTATGATAATTATTTTAATCGTGTCACTTTGGAAATCCAAACTTAGAAGTGATAAGGGATTGGTAAGAAACCAACAATAATAGTGTCCTCCATGTGGGTCCAAGACTAAGCAACCAACAACTCATGTGAAAAACATATTTGATGAGTAGTTGTGTGCCTTCAAAGGTTTATCATGGTTGCCATCTCTACACGCAAAAAACATATATCATGTCGATAAAAAAACTCATGGTTACCATTTAATTTATTTTGTTTTTTGACAAGGATATCAGAGAATAACATTGTCTAGAGTCTGTTCACTTTTCATCAAAACTACGTCCTATTCTAGTCTGAAATTCTACGGCCCTTTCTTCGCTTGAAATTTGTGTGTGAGCCTCTAAGATTTCTCCAGTGTTGAATTCCTCTCACATGTTAGAGATGTTGTAATGTCCTCTTTAATATTTTGACTCCATCAAAATAAAATAAAAAATAAAATAAAATTTTAAAAAATAAAAAAACATAAAATTAATAATCATAATTATACTTAATAATTAAATCAATCTAGATCCATCTTAACTATAGATATACCAAGCACCTAGAGGTAGGAATCGGATATCTTGAGGCACAAACATTTTTTAGAGTGAAAAAAGATTTGATCCCTCTAGGAATTTGGTAAATCTGAATTTAAGATGCATCTAGACTAGTCATATACAATGAAAAAGATGAAAAAAAAATGAGAAGAAAAGTGGCTTGCAAAGTCAACATGGTTTCTACATTTTTTTTGAAAATATTGAAATATTTATAATATTGGAATAAATCTTAAAACATTTAGGATATTTATTATATGCCAATAACTTTTCTTACATTATGATAAAGTTTTTGACCCTTCTGATTAAAATCCTTTGACTCATTTGAATATCATTTTCCCACTACATTTAAATTTCAAAAGGGTATTGTATATGGAGGATTGGAGGTAAAATCAAGCATAGATAACATTTAATTACCAACACAGTAAGGTGGAGCCTTTTTTTCACAGTGATTGTCAAAGCTAGCAGTGGCCCTAGATATGTTGTTGGCTACTGGAATAATGTTGATAAAGAGAAACTCACTGGGAAGAAGTCTCATGGGCTGCGGGATACAGTTCCGTGAGAGTCACAAGCACAATACCTACCTCACAAAAAAGTCGGAGAAGCACATGAACAAAGAGAAGCGTAGATTGTGTTGATTATCCAAATCCATCAAAAACAAACTTTACTAAGCACACAATCATAAATTAACTGCAACGATTCCTATATGAAGGGTCATATTTTCTTCAAATTTGACTTATAGTGTTATGATGACGATCCAACAACTACAATGAATTTTTTTTTGTCTATCATTTCATGTAAAATTCCAAGAAAAAGGTGCCATGGTTAGTGATCCACTAGCTTGGTATTGAATTTAAAAATTTGAATAGAAATGGCTGGTAATCAGCTAGACAGGAGGGAGGTCAGTGAATATGGTAGATAGTATAAGCCTAGGGTAGGGCCGCTGAGCATGAGAGGATGCAGAAAGAAACCCAGAGATTTATTTCTCCTTGAGCGAGAGGCCTATTTTGGGGGCTTGCTAAAAGGCCATGGCAGCATTCAGGGAGTTTTACAGACCAAATATCATGACGCTAGCCGAGGAAACCATTGGAATAGGCTTGATTTTCACGGTGCCCTCCAGGTATTGCACTAAAATATTTATATATTGAAATAGTCATAGGAGTTATCATCTAGGTATGACCCACAAAGTAGAAGGTACTACATGACTATGGACTCTGACGCCAATGCAAATGAATGCTCGGTGATCACAAGAAAACAAGATACAAGGATGCTGACATTATGCTTGACAAAGAACTAGTTTGAATGCATCACATAAAACACTGGATGTGGTAGTGATATTAGGGTAAACATTACATTGCTTTAATATTTTAGTTTTAGGTAAATTTCACTCTTAGTCCGGAGCAAGGACTGTTGATGGAGAGTTCCCTGTATGTAACTTGATATGTGTGGAGGTTAAAACAAGGGTGGAGCATGGTTTCTGGGATGTTCTACAAAGTAGAAGACACTACACTAATATGGACTCTTAAAACAATGCAAATGTATGCTCCGAGACTAGAAGAAATTGACCTACCAAGAATCTGCCAATGTGCTTTGACAAAGAAATGTTTCGAGTGCAGAACATAAAAGGTTGGATGTTGTATCAACATTATTATGGAGTAAGGTTTTGACAATGGAGAGTTCGTTGGGATGGTAGACAATGTTTTCTGTATGATTCACATTGTAGTTTCAAATGCCTATTCTGGATGGAGATGTAGGGGCCGGGATAATTAAAATTGAATTATTCATGACTCGTATATTTTTTAATTGATTATGTGAGGATGCCACAAAGAATGTCGATGAATATTTGACTGGATATTAAGTCTTTGAAGCACACATATTACAAAGAGTCTATTAGCAACTTGAAGAATCGATCCTAGAACTATAAATGTCCTCCCAAATTCAAACTAGTTCACCTGCCACCTCAACGAACAATAGAACAACATTAATTGGCGAGTTGGTGTTTGGCGAGCTTCTTGATTTGGTAGATCTGATCCGTGTTTTAAAGTTTTATGTTATGTATGTCCATTTATATTGAATTTTAACTTATTTCACCAACATCCATTACTTTTTAAGAAGCTCAACTTTGTTATACTTATTGGATTGAGTTACCTATGCTACACTTCTAATAGCAACTATACTCTCATAAGAAAGGAATTTCGATAATGTATGCCATTCATTCTCACATTTTGGTTGTCGTCCAAAAACTGGGAAAACGAGAACATTGAGCATTGCATGCTTATCTCCTAATGTAAGAACTTGAGGCAATGTGGAACGAATATGAATACAAAATCATTATTGAACATTGATGCACCAAGATCTTATCAAAATTTACTTTTAAACTCAAAACATAAAGCAATATAGGCTAGGATTTCCGTACTTAATAAATCACTTACAATGACATTTTTATCCTCTTACTGAGATTTAGTTAGTTCTCTGATATTCTGTTTATAATGACTAGGATATGGTTGGTTAACAGTCATGGTTCATTGAAGGAACTAGTTTCATTTTTTAATATGTTTAATTATTATGTGTTTATATTTTTAAAATGTTTCTCTCTACCAATAAGGGAAACCATCCTTATAATCTACTTTAATGAATTTGCTTGCAGGCTTCTGATGCTTATGTTTTCCATCCTAATAGTTCAAGATGCTCCCCTGTTGGGACTTTCAGCAAGAAGGTTTGTAAGAATTGACCCTTGCATTGGTACATCAACAACATTTAAGGAGAATAAATGTTGCATCATCTAGTATAACATGCATTGGAAGGATGAGTTATCTGCTTTATTTCTTATACAATAGAATATTCACAATCATATATTATCTAAACTATGTTCCAACTAGAAGTTCATTTTTTGTATGCATTTGTAGTTTGAACTTTGAAAACACCTGCGAAACTAAATGAATATACTTTAGCTGTTGAAATGGGTAATTTTAAGTCATGGTTCTCACCATTTTAATTTTAGTGTTTCTAACCAGTTATTTTTAGCAACTTTTCTGAATGGACAGATTATACAGTCTGTTATACAGGGAGATACAGTGATTTAAGTGCATCAAAAGTTTTCCCCATGGGTGTCACAGGTTTGTTTTGGAAACTGAATATCATCTAGAATCTTAATCATGTAATGAGTGTCATTGTGGATCCATTCTAATGTTAGTAAATTGTGGGACATTATAATATTAGAGATTTTTTTTAAACTGAGTTTTGCAACTTTTAGCTAAATTTACATTCAAAGACAGAATTAATTGAAAGGATAATTTAGAAAAAGAAAGATATTAGCAATTTAGGGCTATAAAATACCAAAATGAGGATTTCCTTAAAGTAAATGTCAAGACTTAGAAACCTACTTTCTTTGAGCTGTGGGCTTCATTATCTTCAGTGGGAATTCTTCTTTGTTGATTTTGTAGTATCCATGGTCTCTCAAAGTGGAGTTTTCCCTGCTCCTAATCCAAAATCAGACATGGAATCAATTTTTCCCCTTGAGGAATTAATACCAAGGGGTTTGATTGGATATTTTATGAATGTTGCAAGTGTCATCGAAAACAATCCTCACTTCAAATATGGTGCATGCTAGTTCTAGGGCATGCCCCTAGGATAATTGGTTGATCCAGATTACAAAATATCTCACTTAAACTTCCAAATCAGTGAATCAGAAGCTTTGATCTAGTCTTGAATCCTTCAAAATATGCAATAAATCCACCAACATATTCATTAATTTTTGACTGATCTGTGAGAGTAGCGTTTAAATCTGTGTGATAAACAACTTAAAATCAATGAATGCAACAAGTAAATTGTCCATATGTTTGAAGTTTATTTTGCAAGGCTATGTTTCGGGAGAGAGTGATGGGGAGAAAGAATGAAATTAGGAGACACAGGATGATGGTTAGGGAGGCTGTGTTGATGTGACTGGCAGCAAGGGAGCTGGAGATGGATATTGTACAGATGTTCAGGCTGAAGAGAAAGGGCACATGTACAGTTTCAAGGGTAGGCCTAAGAGAAAGTGCATAGGTACAGTTTCACTAATATTAGGAAAGTTGTTGCCTTGGAGATAGTGGTGACACTTTCTTGTTCCACTGGCCTTGGAGATAGTGGTGACACTATCTTGTTCCACTGTCCTTATCACCTTGTGAAGGCTTTGCACTAAGGTACTAGACTTTGAAGAGAAAGGGCACATGTACAGTTTCAAGGCTAGGTCTAAGAGAAAGTGCACAGGTACAGTTTCACTAATATTAGGAAAGTTGTTGCCTTGGAGATAGTGGTGACACTTTCTTGTTCCACTGGCCTTGGAGATAGTGGTGACACTATCTTGTTCCACTGTCCTTATCACCTTGTGAAGGCTTTGCACTAAGGTACTAGACTTTGAAGAGAAAGGGCACATGTACAGTTTCAAGGCTAGGCCTAAGAGAAAGTGCACAGCTACAGTTTCACTAATATTAGGATAGTGGTGACACTTTCTTGTTCCACTGGCCTTATCACCTTGTGAAGGCTTTGAACTAAGGTACTAGACTTTGTGATAACATTTCCATTGACCTATTTTGGTCATGTGTGGACATTGCCAAAATAATTTTCTTTCTTTCCACATGTGCAGTAGAAAACAGTAGTTTCGGATTAAAGTCAAAAGCAAAAATTAGGGCTGATAATTGGCGTGGGCTGAGGAAATCATGGAAGTGAAGAAGCATACAACTTGATGCTACATAATTTCCAAATTAAAAATAAGGTATTCAAACTCCATTCCAGAACTGTTGGGATCAACCTCGTTCATTGGTAGTTGCTGGTTGATTTTTCATGTCTTAATCTTGCAAGTTTGTTGGACATAAATGCATTTTGTACTCAATAAACTATTGGAAATATTCTATTTCCAGCACGTACTTGTGAATGTGGTTGCATTTAATAACAGGTTCAAAGTGGGTGACTTTGCTGCTAACGTGGCATGAAGCCTACATGGTGTTATTTTTTTATTTTAAATGATTTTTCCTGTTATTAAACTCTAGATCTTTTTGAGGTCCTAAGTCCATCTCTTGTCTAGGATCTATGGATTTAGTTCAATCTCTGACTCTGAATTTAGCTCTGACTCTGTATGAGTTTGAATATAACATGGGAGTTTCCAACTATGGGTTGCAGTTTCTCCAACATCAGTCTAATTGCAAAGTATTTCCTGAGGTGTATATATTTTTTTCTATCCATTCAACCTATTCCCTCTATGAGTTTCAATTTCTAATAGTAACATCTTAGCATGAACAAAAGGATGCCCATGTCTTCTTTTATCTATCTCTCCTCTTGTGATCTAATGTTTATATGAAAATAAAGGCATGCATTTGCATTCCTTCTAAGAACTAAAGCTAGATTTGGTAACATGATTAAAACAAAAAGAAATTAATTCTTGCTGTTGATGGCTCCATTCCACTTGCAGTCATCCTGTACTAAAGAACATGAGGCTTTGGCATTCATTTTTGTGTAATTATGCAGACAGTGCAAGCTCAGACAAAAAGAAACCAAAAACTATTTATATAATGCAAGCTTCACGTTTATTTCAAGCATTTGAATATTCAATTAAGTGTCAAATTTTATGGTTTCTAGCATTCCACATTTGATTATGTTGCCTCTTGTAGCACCTAACTTTTGTATTATAAGATACAACTCTTCAACAAAATACTCAGGCAATTTCTAATACAAGTTCAAACTAAAAGATTTTAATTAGTTTCTTGAATATAGAGGGAACTAAATTCCCTTTCAGAGATGAATGAAAGGGAATATCAGAATATCAATATATAACCTAACGCTGTAAGCGTTGATCCTAAGACTTGAAACAATGACTTTGGAAATATCCCAGACTTTTCATAGGGTTATCAAATTTGATATTGAAATCTTGGACGTAGCAATAATGCTAATTTCTTGCATATGCATGCAATTTCATTGATCATGTATTTTAATCAAAATATGTTTTGCAAGCTATAGTTAGGGGAGACAAATTCATGACTTTTGACTCTTTTTTTTCAATCATTGCAATCCTAACTGTGGTTACCGGTGGAGAGAGAAAGTAATTCATTAGAGCAGCAAGCATATCATATCAAGGAACATTGTTTCGTTATATATGTTTTCAACATATGTGCGGAATACATTGCCAAGGATCTCCTAGTCAAAATCTGTTTTTAAATTCGAGAACAAAATGTTGTACTCAAACTAACGTCAACATATTTGTAGAGTGGGTATGCTTGTCCATTTGAAAATTATTTCTAAAAACTTTTCCAGTCCATGTTTATTCAGTTTAGTAGGAATTATTATTATCTTGTCAATCTGGTCTATTCAGGTCTGTTGTCCAAAGTACTTCTCATATTCAGAACTTCCTGCTTGGAAAATTTCTCAGGATTGTTATGCTTTATCAGGATGTAGATAATTTGTATATTTATAATAGTTCTTAGCTGGATTGTTACCTGATAATTTTGAGTTGTAAGCTTAGTGAATATCCCTGATATATTCCTTCCTTGATACTTCGTTAAATAGGACAAAACTACACTTCCAGGATTAGTTGTACCAACCTCACAACTTCACCCAGACCAGAGGTAATCATATATGCAAGTACAGGAGTTTTGAGGCTACAAATAAGAAAAATTGAGCTTAGAACAAAATAAAATGTTTATGATCATAGCAAAAGTAGATTTTAGCTATGAGATACTTGTCGGATTTAGTCCATGAAATTGTTTTCATGCGTTGTAGGAATCGCTAGAAAGTACAGAGGATTTCAAGAAGAAAGAAAACTAAAATCATTTAAAAGAAAGAACTACATCTCTGCAAGTTATTAGTTGGACTAGTCAAGCCTGTTGGAAATGGTAATTTCTCCTGCGCGCAGGAGGCCAGCAGCAGGTAAGGCGCCCGGTCAGCAGTCAACGGCCACCCCGAAACCACCGATGCAAACTTAAAACCGGCAGGATCATATCGCACCGCCCTTCAACGAAAGGCAGTTTCCGTGGAGCTCCGATGCAATTGGGAGCTGACAACTGTCCAGCAAGTGATGCTGGCCTGACATCAGATGCTGGCCTGACATCAGCATGTCCCATCCGTCGGAAGGTAACTTCTGGTCCTCTTACCCCGTCCGATATCCGTCTGATCATGAGGCCTCTCTCTCCGCCGTTTGATCTCGTGGAAGCTGACCGTTTGATCTCGTGGAAGCTGTCCGCCGTTTAAAATCTTCATGGTACGCGTACGGGGCCTGTCAAAATTAATGCAGCATGGACAATACATAATCGACCATGCCTTATGATAATGGAATGTCATAGGTTTGGTAATGTGCCTTTAATGTTTTCATACGGCGAATTTAACTGGAGTATGGGCGCGCGGTAAAACAAAGTATAACATAAGTTTTTTTATATATGTTTTTAAAAAAAAGAAAAGCGTTGACCCTGTTTTTGTTACGAAAAAAAGGCACGCACGGGGATTTGAAAAACATATGTGTAATGGCGCATTGTAAAAAGATAAAATGTGTTGTGTGAGTTTTCATACAAAAAGATGTATGTGTGTTCGCTGCAGCGAACGAAGAACAGGGAAACTCCAAAAGGAGAACAGAGTAAATTTTATATTGCAGGAGATGCACAGATGTGCAAAAATGTTTTGGTTTGAAATGTAAAAGAAAAATGCAGCAGCAGTGAAAAGAATTTATTTTGTCCTGGTAATGTTTTGGATTGCAATGTAAAAATTGCACAGCGTGCAGGAGGAGAAGTAAATGAAACCAGTGGGTTGTTTTGTTTTCAAACCATGTATTGTTTCACACAAGTGAAAAGGTAAACCTGTAAATCCCTGTGGTTTTTGTTTTTCACACAGCAGTGAATGTAAATGAAATATTTACACAGTGGTGTAAAATTTCATAGGAGGCAGAGTAATTTATCTTGTAATGTTTTGGTGAATCCCTCTCAGTAAAAGAGGATGAATATGTCTCTGTAAATTCTCAGGTGAAAACAGAGTTTTGGTTTAATCTTGTTTTTGGTAAATTCCTCTCAGCAAAGAGGATGAATGTATATCAGTGATTTTATCTTAATGAATGGAAATCTTTTATGGTGGTGCATTACTCTGTTCAGTGAATTTTTTTTAAGGGTAAAGATCCTGGTGTAGAGCAAAGGAAACAGAGCATTGTCTCTGTGGTGTTTGTCTGGTTTTTGGTATTTTCCCATTGCAAACGAAAAATACCCATGAGTGGTATCAGAGCTAGTCCAGGCTCTTTGATGGTGACAGAGCAGGTTCATGCTCTTTGAAGTGTCAAAGAAGCTGAAGGAAAGACCCTTGTTGCAGCAGCAGTAAAGCTTCTCCAGCTGTGTGAAGTTTCAGCCAAAGGGATTCAGGTATTTCTCAAGTTTTGAGTTGCTGTTAAAAAAACAGTCAGTGGTTTTTAAAAACACAGTCAGGGATTTTGAAAACAGTTAAGAATGGCAAGGTCAAAGAAGAAAGTGTCCAAATCCCCTAAGGTTGTGTCTCCCTCCTCTGGTAAAATAGAAGGAAATCTATTTGAAAGCATTTTATTTGAGGGTTTAAAGTTCGATGGGGACTTTGATATATGGGAAATAAAAATGAGGACTTTCTTAAAGTCTGAAGACATTGAAGTTT
>APFE031178392.1:7935-49455 GCA_000404065.3 Pinus taeda | reverse complement strand
AAGATGCTTTTCAGCATAGACAGTGGTTAATCCCTCTGTTAAGAGGAAGACTCTTTTGCAACAGCAGCATGTCAAGGAGTTGAGGAAGTGTTTGGGTAAAATTGAATGCCCAGCAAGTGAAATTAAAGGGGAGTGTTGGAAATGGTAATTTCTCCTGCGCGGAGGAGGCCAGCAGCAGGTAAGGCGCCCGGTCAGCAGTCAACGGCCACCCCGAAACCACCGATGCAAACTTAAAACCGGCAGGATCATATCGCACCGCCCTTCAGCGAAAGGCAGTTTCCGTGCATCGAGCTCCGATGCAATTGGGAGCTGACAACTGTCCAGCAAGTGATGCTGGCCTGACATCAGCATGTCCCATCCGTCGGAAGGTAACTTCTGGTCCTCTTACCCCGTCCGATATCCGTTTGATCATGAGGCCTCTCTCTCCGCCGTTTGATCTCGTGGAAGCTGTCCGCCGTTTAAAATCTTCATGGTACGCGTACGGGCCTGTCAAAATTAATGCAGCATGGACAATACATAATCGACCATGCCTTATGATAATGGAATGTCATAGGTTTGGTAATGTGCCTTTAATGTTTTCATACGGCGAATTTAACTGGAGTATGGGCGCGCGGTAAAACAAAGTATAACATAAGTTTTTTTTATATATGTTTTTAAAAAAAAGAAAAGCGTTGACCCTGTTTTTGTTATGAAAGAAAAGGCACGCACGGGGATTTGAAAAACATATGTGTAATGGCGCATTGTAAAAAGATAAAATGTGTTGTGTGAGTTTTCATACAAAAAGATGTATGTGTGTTCGCTGCAGCGAACGAAGAACATGGAAACTCCAAAAGGAGAACAGAGTAAATTTTATATTGCAGGAGATGCACAGATGTACAAAAATGTTTTGGTTTGAAATGTAAAAGAAAAAAATGCAGCAGCAGTGAAAATAATTTATTTTGTCCTGGTAATGTTTTGGATTGCAATGTAAAAATTGCACAGCGGTGCAGGAGGAGAAGTAAATGAAACCAGTGGGTTGTTTTGGTTTTCAAACCATGTATTGTTTCACACAAGTGAAAAGGTAAACCTGTAAATCCCTGTGGTTTTTGTTTTTCACACAGCAGTGAATGTAAATGAAATATTTACACAGTGGTGTAAAATTTCATAGGAGGCAGAGTAATTTATCTTGTAATGTTTTGGTGAATCCCTCTCAGTAAAAGAGGATGAATATGTCTCTGTAAATTCTCAGGTGAAAACAGAGTTTTGGTTTAATCTTGTTTTTGGTAAATTCCTCTCAGCAAAGAGGATGAATGTATATCAGTGATTTTATCTTAATGAATGGAAATCTTTTATGGTGGTGCATTACTCTGTTCAGTGAATTTTTTTTTAAGGGTAAAGATCCTGGTGTAGAGCAAAGGAAACAGAGCATTGGCTCTGTGGTGTTTGTCTGGTTTTTGGTATTTTCCCATTGCAAACGAAAAATACCTATGAAAGCCCTTGTTATATATATGAGAGAGGTAAAAGGGCACTGTAGAAAGAAAGATGAAAACTTGGATCATTGTACAGTGACTACAATGAAAGGATTTTGCAACTTATTTTCAAGATAAAGTCCCAAATTTTCCTTAGACTACCTGAGAAATCAAATTTGGGTAGGTTTCACATGAGCGATAAGCTATAAATATGAGAGAAAAATTATATTTCATAAGTTCTACTTCTCAGGCAAGCGATAAGGGAGCCACCTCCACAAATTGATTTCTCTACTAAAATCTATTGAGGTGTATATATTCTACCCACTTTGGATTTTAACCTCTAGCCTTTTTATGAAACAGATGTTCTTTACCGTTACACCTACTCAATCTTTAAAAACTCCTAATCGTCTATCCTACACACTCATATAATTTACAACTCTTCCTTTGGTATCAGTATGTGACCGAGAACAAGCCCCAGGATACAAACATATTTCTTTAGTGAGGTCTAGATGAGTAAAAAATTAACAAATAATAAGTCCAACTAATCAAAAAATTGTGTAAAAAATATACTCGAGGGTTAGAAATAGTTTGTGTTGTAAGGCTCGTGAATGCTATTGTGTTTTACTTATATCCTCTTTATACTTACAACCGAAGTTTTAGAGTTTTCTATTATGTATTTCCAATTATATTGAATTTTAACTTATTATGTATTTCCAATTATATTGAATTTTAACTTATTTCACCAAAATGCATTATTTTTGAAGAATTTGAATTTTTTATACTTCTTGGATTGAGTTACATATTCTACACTTGTAATTGCAGTTATACTCTCATAAACAAGGCATTTCAATAATGTATGCCATTCATTCTCCCATTTTGGTTGTCTTCTAAATATTGGAAAAACGAGAACATTGAGAATTGCATGTTTATCTCCTAATGTAAGAACTTCAAATAATTTGGAATGAATATGAACACAAAATCATTATTGAACATTCATGCACGAGGATCTTGTCAAAACTTAATTTTAAAATCAAAACATAAAGCAATATAGGCTAGGATTGTTGTACTTAATAAATCACTTACAGTGACATTATATCTTCTTACTGAGATTGAGTTAGTTCTATGATATTTTGTTTATAATGAATACGATATGGTTGGTTAAGAGTCATGGTTCATTTAAGAAATCAGTTTCATTTTTCAAATATTGTTAATTATTATGTGTTTATATCTTTAAAATGTTTCTTTCTACCAATAAGGGACAATCTTTCTAATTTACTTTAATGACTTTGCTTGCATGCTTCTGATGCTTATGTTTTTCATCTTGATAGTTCAATATGCTTACCTGTTGGGACTTTCAACAAGTAGGTTTGTGAGAATTGACCCTTGCATTAGTACATCAACAAAATTTAAGCAAAAGAAAGTTGCATCATCTAGGATAACATTCACTTGGAGGATGAGTTATCTACACTATTTCTTATACAATAGAATATTCACAATCATATATGATCTAAGCTATGTTCCAACTAGAATTTCATTTTATGTATGCATTTGTAGTGTGAACTTTGAAAACACCTTCGAAACTAAATGAAATATACTTTACCTGTTGAAATGGGTAATTTGAAGGCATGGATCTTGCCATCTTAATTTTAGTGTTTCTAACTAGTTGCTTTTAGCAACTTTTCTGAATGGACAGGTTATGCAGTTCATTTTTAAAAGGAAATATAGTGATTTAAGTGCATCAACACTTTTCCCCATGGGTGTCACAGGCTTGTTTTTGAATCTGAATATCATTTCTAATCTTAATCATATAATGAGTGTCATTTTGGATCCATGATGAGGTTGTAAATCGTGGGACCTTATACTATTGGAGAAACTCTTTAAATGGTTTTGAAACTTTTAGCTAGATTTACATTCAAAGAGACAAATAATTGAAAGGATAATTTCTCAAAAAAAAAGTATATTAGCAACTTAGGGCTATAAAATATCAAAACGAGGATTTTCCTTAACGTAAATGTCAAGACTTAGAACCCTAATTTATTTGAGTTTTGTGCTTCATTATCTTCGATGGGAATTCTTCTTTGTTGATTTTGTAGTATCTGTGGTATCTCAAAGTGGATTTTTCCCTACTCCTAATCCAAAATCAGACACACAATCTCTTTTTCCCCTTAAGGAATTAATCCTAAAGGGTTTTATTGGATAGTTTAGGAATGTTGTAAGTGTCATTGGCAATAATCCTCACTTCAAAGATGGTGCATGCTAGTTCTAGGGCATGTCCCTAGGATAATTGGTTGAGTCATACTCCAAGATATCTCACTTAAACTTCCAAATTAGTGAACCAAAAGCTTGAATCTAGTCTTGAATCCATCAAAATATGCTATAAATATACCAACACATCCAATAATTTTTTACTGATCTATGACAATAACAATTAAATCTGTGTGATAAAAAACTTAAAATCAATGAATGCAACAAGTAAATTTTCCATATATTTGAAGTTTTTTTTGCAAGGGTATGTTTTGGGAGAGAGTGATGAGGAGAAAGAATAATAGTAGGAGACACAGGGTGATGGGTAGGGAGGTTGTATTGATGTGACTGGAAGCAAGGGAGCTAGAGATGGATATTATGCATATGCACATGCTTAAGAGAAAGGGCACAAACATAGTTTCAAGGGTAGGCCTAAGAGAAAGTGCACATGTATAGTTTCACTAAAATTAGGCAATAGTGGTGACACTTTCTTATTCCACTGGCCTTATCACCTTGTGAAGGCTTTCCACTAAGGTAATAGACTTTGTGATAACAGTCCCATTGACCTATTTTGCTCATTTGTGGACATTGGCAAAATTGTTTTCTTTTTTTCCACATGTAATGTACAAAACACTAGTCTCGGATTAAATTCAAAAGAAAAAATTAGGGTTGATAATTGGTGTGCGATGAGGAAATCATGATTGTGAAGAATCATAGAACTCAATGTTGTGTCATTTCTGAATAAAAAACAAGGTATTTGAACTCCATTTCAGAACTGTTGGGATCAACCTCATTCATTATTAGTTGCTAGTTACTTTTCATTTCTTAATCTTGCAAGTTTGTTGGACATAAATGCATTTTGTACTCAATAAACTACTGGAAATATTCCAGTTCCAACACCTACTTGTGAATGTGGTTGCATTTAATAAATTTTTCAAAGTATAGTCAGAGAGTCATTATCAAAACTTCATTTTCATCTCCATATTTCCAAAATATGATGGTTCACGAGTCATGTTCACTTGCTACTGCTTCCTGTATAATATTCTACCATCCCAAAAACTAGAATATAGACTTCCTATGCATCCATATGTAAAGTTTTCTCATACCTAAACATTGGATTCCTCCTCAACAATCACTTATAATGGATAGCATGTTAAGGTTTGACATGAGTGAATTGGGATTATGAATAACTACGTAAGAGATCGAGGATGTAGAGCATGATGTAGAAGAACTCGTATGGCAAATGGTCAGGTTTTAAAGAAATTGGTCAAGCATCCTTTGCCAACTTAACTGTCAAAACACTATAAAATGATGATGTTGTGTTACTTGGGAAGCCTTTACTTGTGGATAGGATAATACCTTGGAGTCTGTTGTACATGAAATGTCACCGAATAATTCTAGTTCCATTCATGAAGATGTAATGGGTTCATGGTTTCACTATCCTATTAATGATTCATCAGAAAAATAAAAATTGCTATAACTTCTTTGGAGGGTTTTGCTTTCTTGATCTCTAAATCTAGGTTGCTAGCTCCAAGTTTATTTATTTTCTATATTTTTATTTCATCCATCAAATTTTCTTGGATCTAACACAAGCACTTAATTGAGTTTTCAACCTTGGGAATCATTTGAGTTCAATTTGCAATGACTTGTGACAATTTTGAGATATCTTTATGATCTACACTAACACTCTCAAAGAAGACTAATCAATGTCAAAATAGGGTGGATGACCTACTTAATAATTAGTGAAATAGTTCATGCCATTTGATATTGATTTATAGGTTTAACTTAATGCCTTCAGGTCTAACTTTGTTGTTGGTGAATATTCCATGATCCATGGTATGACCAACTTCCTATTTATTCATTTAACACCTTAATGCATGGGATTTATTTCTTGTATGTCATTTTACTCACTCTACAGCGAGGTCTGAAATGTTCCATGTTACATCTTGATTATTTTAATGTTATTTTTTGTACAATTAAGTTTTAAACACATTCTAATGCAAGAAAAAGGAAAAATAAGCTCAACAACCCACCTTATAATTCAACAACATACTCAGATTTGTCATCGACTTAAAAACATGGCCAGTTGTCACTATTTTTCTGCGTATTTTGTGTTGTCGAGTACCAGATTTTATTGAACCATTGTTTGATGATCTATATGCTTTGAAACTGAGTCACATAACACTTATTTTATCCTCTCTTAGCATTGGTGATGAGGGTTACATCTTGTGACATTTTTTAAAGTGTCCTTAAAGCAAAATCAATACACAAACTTCACAGAGTTTGAAGCAATTCAGGGTTTCAACTCCCTTTTAAGGAAAAGCAACAACATAATAAATCCATAAACCTAGCCTATAAGGTTGGTGCCACACCTGATCTCAGACTAAAGCACCCTTAATATACACCTAGCCCATCTAACACAAAACTGGGTGTTCAAACTTAGTTTCTTCACTGTTGAGCATGATAATGACTTTGTTCTAAGGCTATAAACAATGCATACCGCATATTATAAGATTCCATAACAGAGTTATCCTATTTGAAGACTAAATAACCCATAATATATGTATAACCCATATAAGCTTCTAATACAAAATGGGTTCTAAAAAATCTTGGCGACAATGGAATATACCAACAATATTATCAAAAAGCACAAATCACATCCATATAAATGATAGCCTTTCTGAGTAACATGTAAGGTGTTTTTTTTGGAAGTTTCCAGGCCTACCTAAGTTTCCATACATAAGTTACCATAAGGGAGTCTGGAACCCAGATAAAATTATTACCCTATCCACATCTTGTATTGGCTACAACCACCCTCCAAATTCTTTCCTTCGCATCGTTTGAGAGCCCCCCTCCATAAATCTTAGCAACTTGTCTTGCAATACTTAGGTACTTGTGTTTTCATTTGAGTTTATCTTCCCCTTTATAGCTTGTGTTTCTTACTTTCTTTTATTTTTAACCAGAAGCTGACCCCCTGTGACTTGGTTGCATCTGATTCTTGCACTGCCTTGGCAAACTATGCAATCCTAGAGGGTAACCAACCTTGCTCTCAGGAATTATATAGTGCAGCTCAGCAGTGAGCCTTGCTCTGAAGAATTGCACAAATCAACCTAGTAGTGAGCTTCGGCTCCAGAATTTTGCATTCCCAACTAACATCTTATCTCCAACTGGGAAACTGTACAGAGCATGAGAGGAAACCTAGATCCACTTAGCAACAATAATGCATAGAACCTATTGGCTTAGAAATGGCTTAGTGCATCGACTAGAGAGTTTCTCGGTCCTTCGTAGAACTGCGCAATATTTCTAGGTAGTGCATGGAAGTTTTCTTGAAAATAAAAAAGCTAAGAGGAAAATATTCCCTATGAAGTAGGAATGTAATAGTAGTTTTCCGAAGTTGGCAGATTTCCATCTTTAGAAGTTTTATCTAGAGTCGTTGTTGTCCTTGATCTCAGTCATACGCATGATGAACTCCATCTTGCTCAACTCTATGTAATGGATGCATCTAGAGCTCACTTATACATTTGATCATCAAGCTCTAGCTTCCTTAGGAGATCAAGGAGCCTTCATAGTGTTTTCATCACTTTTCGGGGTGAGTTTTTCTTTTATCACCTTTTGCTGATTTTTCTATCGCTTTTGTTTGTTTAGCTTGTGAGAGTGCTTTTTCACTTATGTTGTTGAAATACCACTATCTTTTTAACTTGTTTTATCCTGTAGAAGTGTTTTTTCAAGTTATACATTACCTTCCCTAAGCGTCGAGTTTTCCCGCTTTTGCACCAACAATCACTGTTGTGGTGGCTCCCTTCACATGCTTCATGTTCCTTTGGTTTAATTGATTGTTGCACTTGTTTCACATACATACAGCTACAATTAGTCATATCTGCACTCAACATCGCACCTTCCTTCAAATCATCTTGTTTCCACAGTCCCTATGAACAGGTCTAGGCTCCCCTTGACTAGATCTCACACTCCATTACATGCACTGCGCAATCTGGGAGGTCAAGGCCTCTACCTTGGATTTTGGAATTGTGTAGAGCCTTTCCTGGGATTGATCCAACTACACATTTCTAGGAGCGAGTCTCCCAGCTTGGTCACCAAGACTACGCAATGCATAGTTTCTCCCAGGCCCTGTCCCAAACTGAACTACATATTACGGAGTTCCAGTCATCAAGCTTCCACACTGACTATTGGGACTGTGTAGTGCGCAGTTTCCACAGTCAGTCAATCACCCCTGTTAGTCAAAACTCTACATTTCCTATCATTATATGCCTTGGTTGCTACTTCATCATGCTGTGAATTTAGATTTGTAAGAGCTAATGTTTTCTTTCCATGACTGTCCTTTCTGTCCCATAAGTACCACACTCGTGAAGTGCTTCTCTCCAGTAGTCATTTTACCCTTGGCACCGAAGAGAGTTGCTTTAAGAAATACCACTGAAAGAAGTACTGGGGAAGTAGTTGAGCAAGTGCGATTTTACTTACCAATATATGTAGATGCTCAACCATGGGGGCTTCACTTGGGGAGAAATACCATATCACGTGGGTTCATATTGGGGGGTATATAGGGCATAAATGGTTTTTATATTGGCAAGTACAAAAAATGGAGCTCAAAGATAAAGACAAAACATAAAGGGGTATAAACAAATTTAATGGAAAAATGGATATCTACAATATTTGGTGGAAGTAGGGGTTTTTAAATATGGTAAGGTGTATTGGGTTCATACTGGTAGGGGGTTAAATAATGTGATTTCTAGGGGTATTTTCCAATATGTAGTCAGATTAAGTGTGTTGTTTAATATGCCACGAATGCACATGATAGGTTAGAGGTACAGTAAGTGAAGCCCCCATGTGCTCAATACTAACATTGCAGGAAGAACAACAATAGTGGTAGAAGGCAACAATCCAATACAGGATCAAGGAAAGAGGAAATTGTTGACATAATAAAGGGAAAGAAAAACTGCAGAGAAAAAGTGCGTTCAATCTTCATGCAGGCAGTGTTGACAATAGAAGAAAAAGGGAGTAGAGGACATAGAAAACATTGTAGAGGAAGAAAGAAAAGTAGATCCTGCAGGTAGCAGAATTGAGATCGCAGCAAGAAGAACAAGAGTCGAAGGGAGAAAAGGACGAAAGATGTATAAATAGGAAGAATAAAAAAGGTAAGGCGCAATAACAAAGAAAACAATTCTAATAGAGGTTGATGAGATGGAATACCTAGCAGTTGAGGAAGAGAGTGAACAGATGCAGGTTCCCTCACTAAAGCTAAGCACAAGAACCATGTCTGAATAGAGGTCAATAGGTACATGGACAGTTGATGTGCAAGGCCATTAATGACGACTTCTGCCGAGCGTAGACAACATGCAGAAGTACATTGGTGGTCCAACCACACTCACGACAATGTTGTGCATGGTTCAAGATGCCACAAACATAGGTTCCAAGACCACATGCCTGGATGCCATGGAGGCAAGAGCCCCCTTTCTATTGGGATGGGGTCCCTGGGGTAAATACTTGTTAGTTAAGTCAATTTTTGTAATAGTTTTTGTTAACGAATGTAAAGTATCCATGAAATGTGGAAGCGGAGTGCGAAGCTAAGTAAGAGTCAAAGCGGCGTTAGTCGCTTGTATGGGTAGGTGATAGGATGGTTTCTAGACTCACCCATGGTTCGCGGGCCATGGTTTTGTAATGAAAAGGCTATATATATTTGAGGCATAGCGAGTCTAACAAAGTAACTTTTGGTGAAGAACCATTGTAAGGGAAAGGTGCCGAGGCAGGAAATGTATATTTCCTATACTTAGGTAAAAGGGAAAGGCTCCTGTAGTTGAGTGCGCGGAGACCTTGGTAAGTCCACGGTTTTGTGCGTAGGCCCCTGTAGCTGGGTGCACAGGGATAAGAAGTTTGTATCTGAACATTTATATCTTAATAAATTTAGTTTTTGAGCTGAATATGTGCATATGTGTCTTGTTTATTGTTTTAGTTAAGTTTATATATCTCCACGACCCGTTAAGACTTATGTGAGTTAATGCATGTTTATTGCACGAAAGTAGTGGATCTGTATCTTTTATGCATGTTAATAACAATTTAAGACTTGCACAAAGAATTGGCGTTGTTAGAATAGATATACAATAGTTTCCTATCAGATCTGTGTGAAGGTAGATCTGAGCCATAAGATCCAAAGGAAGACCATCACACAGGCCTTTGGATGCAGAAACCTAGTTCTGGCATCTCCCAATACTTCTTCGGGCAAGACTGCAACTTGTGCTACATAGGTTGTTGCCAAAAGGGCCAACAGTTAGGGTTTTGTTCGTTGGAGCGAGTAACTCTGAACTTGGGTCAAGCCCCCTTAAGCCAAAAAATGGTTTTTTTGCTGGGACCGGGATCATCTGAAGAATGTGTGATGTCGAATAAGTGGTTTCCTACTAAGAAAGAAATTGAGAAGTGGTTCGATTGAAAGGAACCCGCGTTCGCAGCTCAGGAGAATAGAGACCTGTAGTTTTCCAAGGATCAATGGTTGAGTAGATGCCTATACTCCGATGAAATCGAGAGCTTTTTCTATTTCTTCCTTTGCAAACATCATGAGTGGTTTTCTAGACTGGTAGACAGTTAGGGTGCGTGGAGACTTGACGACCCTATTGTGTGGACTCAAAAGCTAGTGAGGAGCTTGGAAGCTTCAGAAAACAACATCGCATGGGTCGTTGATCACTGGATTAATCACATACTCAGAGGATTTTTTACTGAGCTCGCGATCAATACGACTTTCATTTATAGAGAAGTAGAGCACAAGCTCTTGAAAGGACCACGAGGTAAGTACTTAAAATATCTAAAAACTTGGATTAAGATGTTGTTGTGTGAAAAAGGGGTTATGCCATTATCTTGATGTTTGGGACTTCATGAAGCGGAAAACCCTTTAGAAGGAACGAGGAATCAAGCTCTGAATATAGTTCGTTATTGGGATCATCGTCAAGTGACGATGAAGGAACTATTATGAATACATTGCGAGGTAATAGACAATCGTATGGGTAATATTAAGTTTCCTTCAAAACAACATGTTGTGAGGAAACTAGGTAAGCGTAAGAAGTGGACAGGGTGCGAGACGACGCTGATAGGTTAGAGTTACAGTAAGTGAAGCCCCCATGTGCTCAACACTAACATTGCAGGAAGAACAACAATAGTGGTAGAAGGCAACAATCCAATATAGGATCAAGCAAAGAGGAAATTGTTGACATAATAAAGGGCAAACAAAGCTGCAGAGAAAAGTGCATTCAATATTCATGCAGGAAGCGTTGAAAATAGAATAAAAAGGAAGTAGAGGACATAGAAAACATAGCAGAGGAAGAAAGAAAAGTAGATCCTGCAGGTAGAATAATTGAGATTGCAGCAAGAAGAACAAGATTCGAAGGGAGAAAAGGACTAAAGATGCATAAATAGGAAGAAGAAAAAGGTAAGGCGCAATAACAGAGAAAAAAATGCTTATAGAGGTTGATGAGATGGAATACCTAGTAGCTGAGGAAGAGAGTGAACAGATGCAGGTTCTCTCACTAAAGCTAAGCATAAAAACCAAGTCTGACTAGATGTCAATAGGTACATGGATAGTTGATGTGTGAGGCCACTAGTGATGACCTCTAGCTGAGCGTAGACAACATGCAGAAGTACATTGGTGGTCCAACCACACTCACGACAATGTTGTGCGTGGTTCAGGATGCCACAAACACAGGTTCCAAGACCACATGCCTGGATGCCATGGAGGCAAGAGTTCGCTTTCTATTGGGATGGGGTCCTTGGGGTAAATTTTTGTCAGTTAAGTCAATTTTTGTAATAGTTTTTGTTAAAGAATGTAAAGTCTCCATGAAATGTGGAAGTGGAGTGCGAAGCTAAGTAAGAGTCAAAGGGGTGTTATTCCCTTGTATGGGTAGGTGATAGGATGGTTTCTAGACTCACCCATGGTTCGCGGGCCATGGTTTTGTAATGAAAAGGCCATATATAGTTGAGGCATAGCGAGTCTAAGAAAGTAACTTTTGGTGAAGAACCATTGTAAGGGAAAGGTGCTGAGGTAGGAAAGGTATATTTCCTATACTTAGGTAAAAGGGAAAGGCTCCTGTAGTTGAGTGCGCGAAGACCTTGGTAAGTCCACAGCTATGTGTGCAAGCCCCTATAGCTGGGTGCACAGGGATAAGAAGTTTGTATCTGAACGTTTATATCTTAATAAAGATAGTTTTTGAACCGAATATGTGCATATGTGTCTTATTTATTGTTTTAGTTAAGTTTGTATATCTCCACGATCTATTAAGACTTATGTGAATTAATGCATGTTTATTGCATGAAAGTAGTGGATCTGTATCTTTTATGCATGTTAATAACAATTTAAGACCTGCACGAAGAATTGGCGTTGTTAGAATAGATATATAGTAGCCTCCTATCAGATCTGTGTGAAGGTAGATCTCAACCATACGATCCAAAGGAAGACCATCACACAGGCCTTTGGATGCAGAAACCTAGTTCTAGCATCTCCCAATACTTCTTCGGGCAAGACTGCAACCTGTGCTACATAGGTTGTTGTTGAAAGGGCCAACCGTTAGGGTTTTGTTGGTTGGAGCGAGTAACTCTGAACCTGGGTCAAGGCCCCTTAAGCCAAAATATGGTTCTGTTTCTAGGACCAGGATCATATGAGGAATGTGTGATGTCGAATAAGTGGTTTCCTACTAAGAAAGAAATTGAGAAGTGGTTCGGTTGAAAGGAACCAGTGTTTGTAGCTCAGGAGAACAAAAACTTGTGGTTTTCTAAGGATCAATGGTTGAATAGATACCTATACTCAGATGAAATTGAGAGCTTTCTCTGTTTCTTCCCTTACAAACATCATGAGTGGTTGTCTAGACTGGTAGACAGTTAGGGTGCGTGGAGACTTGACGACCCTATTGTGTGGACTTGAAAGCTAGTGAGGTGCTTGGAAGCTTCAGAAAACAACCTCGCATGGGTCATTGATCATTGTATTAATCACATACTCAGATGTTTTTTTACTGAGCTTGCGATCATTACGACTTTAATTTATAGATAAGTAGAGCACAAGCTCTTCAAAGGACCACGAGGTAAGTACTTAAAATATCTAAAAACATGGATTAAGTTGTTGCTGTGTGAAAAAAGGGGTTATGCCATTATCTTGATGTTTGGGACTTCATGAAGCGGAAAACCCTTTAGAAGGAATGAGGAATCAAGCTCTGAATATAGTTCGTTATTGGGATCATCGTCAAGCGACGATGAAGGAACTATTATGAATACATTGCGAGTAATATTAAGTTTCATTCAAAACAACATGTTGTGAGGAAACTAGGTAAGCGTAAGAAGTGGACAGGGTGTGAGACGACGCTGATAGTGTAGATAGGATAATATGAAAAGGACCAAGTCATCCTGGATTTGGGTTTTGATGAGAATGCGTTGTCCAAGTAGACATGGGAAAGGATGGGGATACCTTCACTAAAATTGTCTCTTATACATCTACGCATGACCAATCAACATCAGATTATTCCAATGAGGTGCCTATATGGTGTAACTATAGACATTGAGGGCACGATCGCGCTGGATGACTTTGAAGTAACTGAAATAGTGGATGAAAAAAATCCTTGCCTTGCGCTACTAGGAATTGATTGGGCCTCCGACATGGATGTGATAATTAATCCGGAGAAGCATAAGATGACATTTGAAAGGAAATCACTCAGGGTTATTATGTCATTGGACCATGCTGAAGGAGTGCACTATACTGAACCTGTTCTCAAATTTGTGGAGGATGATGATGATCTAGACTAGATATACAAGATCTTAGTGTGGGACGAATATTGGATCAATTCTATGGAAAATGGACGAATTATGTGGGATAGCGATAGTTCCTGTACCTCAAGCTCGAATGAAAAACTCAAGCACCCACAAAATCAATTGCATGAAGTATCGACGCTACACTGCAATATCATGACAAAATCGTTGCAATGCGTATCTATGGATGTAAGAAAACTTCCACATTATGATGGCTTAAATGATGTTAATCTCTTTTTGGATGAGTTTGAAAGGGAGGTGCCCGAGGAACATTGTTTCTAGGCAATTGAATTGGCACTACACGCTACACCTACTAGACGGTGGGGTAGGCATAAGGAAATATTTGTTGGCTGGAAGGATGAAAAGAGATGATGAAGATGAGGTTTGGATATGCTAATACCTGGAAAACTAAGAAATATAGTCGGAAGGATGATCTACGTGAATACTTGGCGTGGTGGACTAAATCTTAGGGAGAAGATCTGCAGCCATAATGGGTGCATATCTTCTGTCACACCTTAGATACTATTCCAATGAATTGGTATCTGGAAACATAGCTATGCCATGGGATGCCCGAATGGGATATCTTGAGGGAAAGATTCTTATTAAATTTCAACTTTGAGGACGGATTTGAATGCATTGGTGAAGCGCTACAAGAAATTAAGGTTGCCATCTTTAGAACGGATGAAGAACCCATCTAATGGGTGCAACGAGACTGGAGTACATAGATGTGCCATGTGCTAGAATGCTATAATGTGAATGTTGAAGAAGAAGAATATGATCCAAGAAAAATCAAGATTCCTAAAACTGAAGGTCAAGAAGAGGTTGAAGGACCCAAGACAGAGAACCCTGGTGTAACAGAGCCACTGAAAACCTGAGAAGTAAAGCTTGGATCTGATGCAGAGCCTAAGTTTGCAAAGATAGGAGACAATTGGGATGAAGACACAATTGATAAGGTGGCTGAGCTATTGTGTGAATACCAAGATCTATTCCCAACAAAGTTCTCAGCTCTGAAGGTTATTGTAGGAGATCTAAGAGTAATAAAAATTACCCTAAAACCTAACGCAAAGCCCGTAAAGAAGAGACCTTATCAGCTCAATCTGAAGTATAAAGAAAAGGTGCCCATATAACTGGACAAAATGTTGGAGGCTGGAATTATTGAGCTAGTTGAAGAATCTGATTGGGTGAGCCTAATGGTTGTCTAGGAAAAGAAACAATAAGGTGAAATCATAATATGTGTAGATCTAAGAAATTTGAACAATGCATGTGTGCATGATCCATTTCCAACACCATTCACAGATGAAGTTTTAAAAAATGTTGGAGGACATGAAGCTTATTCATTCAATGATGGGTCCTCATGTTAACATCAAATTAAGATCCTGCGAGAGGATCATAGGAAGATGACCTTTGCAACAGAGTGGGGATGCTTTCAGTATATAGTAACGCCATTCGGGCTAAAGAATGCACCCAGGATCTTCTCCAGGGTAGTAATCGCGATGTTTAAGGAGTTTATTCATAAATTCTTGGAGGTATATTTTGATGTCTCGGTTGTGTTTAGATTGGTCAAGCACCATGTTACAAGTCTACGCCTCATGTTGGATACATGTCACATATACCAAATCACCTTGAACTTAAAGAAATGTATATTCTATGTGCCTTTGCGAAATTTTCTAGGCCATGTAGTATGTAAGCAGGGATTGATGGTAGACCCTACGAAGAGAGTAGTGATTGTGAATTTAGAAGCTCCCAAAAATGTTAAGCAATTGTGTATAATGCTGGGCCACATAGGCTACTATAAGAAGTTTATCAAGTCTTATGCCCAGATAACCACACCGATGGAAAAAGTGTTAAAGAAGGATGGGAATTTTTGTTAGGATGAGGAGTGTCAACAAAGTCTTAATGTGTTAAAGGATAAGATGGTGACTGTTCCGATCTTAGTATTTCTGGATTGGAAGAAATAATTCGATGTGCATGTAGATGCCTCATGTATTGCACTAAGTGCGGTATTGACCTAGCTTGGTGAAGCTGATATTGATCATCCAATAGCCTTTGTAAGTAAGAAACTGTTAAAAGCCAAAAAGAACTATTCCACTATAGAGAGTGAAGGGTTGGAAATGGTCTATGTGTTGCAAAAGTTTCAACATTATTTGTTGGATGCACATTTCAAAATGTACACAGATCACTCCACTCTCAAGTACCTCGTCAACAAGCTTATGTTGGGGGGGCGAAATTTGTAGGTGGCTACTACTGTTTTAGGAATATGATTTTGAAGTGATTGTGAATCCTGGAGGATTGAACATAGGATTGGATCATCTATCTAGGCTTGAGATAGGTGAAGAGCCAACTAATTTAGATGAAGGATTACCTCATGCACAAATATTTTTTATTCAAGTAGAAGATGACTATTTTGCAGATATAATTTAGTTTCTAACTATGGGAACAACTACGAAAAGGTATTCTACTCAGTAGAAGAAGGAACTGGTGGTCCGCATTGCTAACTTTTATGTGATAATGGGACATTTGTATAAAATGGGAACATATGAAATATTGTGTTGATATGTTCTGGAGTTTGAGCACGCTAGTATCCTCGCCAAAGCACATGGAGAAGTGGTGGGAGGACACTATGGAGGTAGAGCAACCACGCAAAAGATTTTGTGCATAAGGTTATGGTGGCCAACAATGCATAAAGATTCTAAGGAATTTTGTAAATCGTGTGATGCTTGTCAAAGGACCGGAAAGCCTTCACGAAGAAATGAATTTCCCCTTAGGTTTTGGTACAAGTATTTGAAAAATGGGCAATTGCATTTATAGGTCCTACATAACCACCAGGAAGGAATACATGCACGTGGTACATCATTACTGCGATAGAGTACTTAACTAGATGGGTAGAAGAACAATCAGTGAAGGATTGGACTGTTGTGAAGTTTTTGTTTGAATATGTCTTAATGCGGTTTGGGTGCCCTAAGAGATTGATGAGTGATAGGGCTACGCATTTCCTTAATGAAACAATTAGCGCAATGCTCAAAGAATTCCAAGTTTACCATCAAAAGGTTACCCCTTATCATCCCCAAGCCAATGTTACAGTGAAAGCGTTCAATAAGATTATGGAGCATGCATTGACAAAGGCTTGTAACATGAAGAGAAACAATTGGGATGTATGCATCCCATTGGTCCTATAGACATATACGATGATGTGAAAGAGATTGATTGGCCAAACTCCATTTAGGTTGGTCTATGGAATTGAGGTGGTGATGCCCATGGAATATATTGTTCCAAGCCTGCACATTACAATTTTAAAAGAGAAGGTGGATTGAGATACCTTGGAGTAATGATTCTTGCAGTTGATGGAGTTGGAATAATAATGGTTTCTTGCAGGATTTCACCAGCAAGTGAAAAAGGAACATGAGAAGGCTTGAAATGACATGAATATTAGGCTGTGCACTTTCAAGGTGAATGATTTGGTTCCGATCTATGATAGTAAGTTCACAAAGTCTCCAGGCAAATTCCAAATGCACTAGTTAGGTTCGTATGTTGTTAAGTAAATCACATATGGTGGCGCAGTTCATCTCATAAAGCTAAATGACAAATTGTTCCTTGGAAAGGTGAATCGTATTCAGTTGAAGTTGTATAAAGGGGGTCCCACCCTTGCACAATGAATACATGGTAGTAAGATAGTCTTAGCACTACAACAATTTTCAAGGGAGATCATGACTATAAACTACACTACCCGAAGAAGAGGAAAACATAGTAAGGGGGTTGTGCAAGGAAAGCAAGCAACACACTAGGAGGAGTTGTGCCAAGATGGTGTCACGTAGATGGGTCCAAAAATAGCCATTGAAGACACTATTCATGATTGGATAGTGAAAATCCTATTAGGAGGAGTAGGCAGGTGACATTTATGGCAAAAATATTTGGAGATCTGCTACCAAAGATGCATTTATGATTCGAAAATGGAGGGAACGATCGGATTTGAATTCTAAATCTCCTATAAATATGGCATGTTGATCTGCTGTAGAAAATTTTGCCTTCTGAAAATCACATATGAGACCTCTTGTTTTCATTCTATGAATCAAAAGACTTAGGAGGATTTAGTTTTAAGCCAGGCATTTGTGAGACTACCTGAGTGGAACTAGAAGATTATCCTTGAACATATGTCCACCGAAAATGTAAGTTCTGAAGCCGCTGTATATCAAGCGGAAGCCCCTAAAGTTGCATCAATAGAAAATACGCCATCTGTGCCTATGACACTGAGGTCACTTAGGCCTAAATAATCTACTGCTAAGGAGAAGCAGAAGAAACCATAGGTTGTACTAGTGAGGCAGTCACTAAGGAAGAACCCTACATAGGTTCGACAAAAGTGGAATATGGATAAGGAAAAATAGCCATATGAACCCAGCGCCGAAAGATCAAAGGCATGGGTATGAATTTAGCCGCGCTTACACTTCAGACCCTCCACTCGCTCCATCAGGGGGTCTCATATGAGCTACAGATCAGAGAGAAGCGCACACTATTGGTAATTAGCATAGTCAAAATGAACAATGAGCATATATTCACTGAAAAGTATCAGGATCTTAAGGAGAAAGAAGAGTTAGCAACGCAAATTCAGAGCCCCAAAGAAACAATTACATAAGCGTAGGACTACACATTCTAGAGGATGTGGAAGCTTCAACAAAGATTCAGAAATTGGCTGCTGAAGTGCGACAGCCTAAGGATGAGGTAGCTCAAGTTACTTTTGACTTTCATATGAATATCTTAGAACTACAATTGAAACTGCAACCAACTACTCTGTTAGAGGTTAGGGAGTAGCGCGGCGTAGCCATCAGAGAACACATGACTACTTTGGATAATAAAGTATCAGGCTGCAATGTTGTCTTTGAAAACATAATGGATCTATGGACCACTTTGTAGAATGAATGAAACCTACAGTGATTGGGTATATAAATTAGAGAGGCACATGAACAAGTTGATGAGATTAGGGCGACTTTGTGCACTTTGGCGTCAGTCCAGCGCTACATGCGTTTACAAGAAATGAAGCTATTGCAGGCACAGGTTGAAGAGTTGTAGCACAAAGAAGTTGTTTTGAAGGCTCAGACTCAACCATGGACAAAGGAAGTGAGTCAAGTTACTTTGGGTATCCAAGAGAAGCTAAAGACTTTCTAGCAGACACAAAGGACCATGTGCCTCGTGATGGAGGGCCAACTACAAAGAAGATGGTTAAATAAGTTTAGAAGGCCATAGTACAAATCACAATGGACCTTTAGGTATTGAAGATGGAGTTCATTGAGCTCTGAAATAAAGTGGAGAAGAAAACTGAGTGAATCGAGGTAGAGTCACCATATTTGTGTTGGGGGTTTGTTGGGACGGGGTCCCTGGGGTAAACTTTTGTCAGTTAAGTCAATTTTTGTAATAGCCTTTGTTAAAGAATGTAAAGTCTTCAAAAGATGTAGAAGCATAGTGCAAAGCTAAGTAAGAGCCAAAGGGGTGTTATTCGTGATGAGTGCCAGTATTGCAGCAAGAATGTTGCAACTCTTGGGCTACTAGATTTACTTTATCAACCCAGGGTTCGTACAAACTTGGAGGTGATAGTGCTGTATACACAAGTAAAAGTGATGATTCTTCCTTTTGTCACTATTCAACTGGCAAGAGACCATTGGGGTTTTCAAGACATACTTCTATGGATTTAGAAGAAGCTTGGTTTTTTGATGGAAGAAAGGGAAATATACTCTAAGGGAGAGCTACTCTACTACAATAATGAAAAAGACTAATTCTGAATTAACATGAACCAAATGCTACTATCTAAACATGGAAATAAATAGCATCAAACATCACTAATGTGGAAGTATAGGTACTGAAATAAATCTATTTTTGTCTTTTCATGCAAAATCAAGTATGCAAACTAATTTCTTTTGGTGATGTGGCAGGTGAATTAAGGACGTTGGAGGATGGATGGAAGGGTTAGGAGATGGTTAGATGGTGTGGGAGACCCTTGGGTGACCTTTAGTGGCTTATTAGAGGTTTTCCCTCAATTCAGCCTCAAAACAAGCCATTACAGGAAAGCCTACAGGATATACTAGAAACCTACATGATTCCCTGTAAACCTACAAGATATAACCGAGAGCGAAATGGAAGGTGTTGGAGGTGATTGAAGGCTTAGGGAAGGTCGTATATGGGTGGAATGAAGCGAGGAAAGTTCTAGGATCACTCAGAAGTCAACAACAAGGATAGAAAATGGTTGGATTCGCTCAATGTGCTTAGAAGAATTTCTATGTAAAATGATGAAAACTAGTGAAGGCAATGGTGAAAACAAGGAATGACTATGGTGGATGAAGTGGAAGGTGGTTGCTAGCTATGAAGTCTTTGTATACTCCTGAAGCAACTTCTCTACATAAAACATGTATAATTTCCAAAAATCTATGTAAACAAGAAGCATTCTCGTAAGCTAGAAAATCAAAGTTAATGAACTAATTGCCTACATTATGCATGAGGAAAGTTGTTGAAAGGAATGAAAGCATGGATGAATTATACTACAAGAATGGATATATAAGAGATGGAAATAAAATCCTACTTTGGAAAATTGGTCAAATGCTAACTTAAATACAGTAAACTCTAAAGCTCATACAAGAAATAGAGATCTATGTTTTTGGGGCTACATAAGGGTCCCTTCCTCAAATCATGGTCCCAAAGGGAGGAAATGAGGCCAAGAAACCTACTAAAAACCTTGTGGTACCCCTTTTATCCCTACCAACCTACTACTGAAGTAAGGCACAAATGGAAGAAAACCAATAAACAACCAATCCAATCTACACTACTTGTAATGAAAATATATCTAAAGGCAAATTAACAATGAGGCTATGAGGATAATCTAAACATAAAGATACAAGAAAGAGGAGCTTTGGCTACTAGGTTTGGGCCCTAACCCAAGAGCTTCATCCCTTTGAGTTAACTCAGTTCTGGCTCAAAACAAAACTCATTCTTATTACCAAAACAAAAAATTACATCAACAAAAATTCCACAAGTCTAGAGCTCGAAAATAACTTAGTGTTTTACAACCAAAATTCGAATCCTAATGAGGCTCTAGGCCTCTCTACATATACAACTGAATTCCCTAATAATTTCTTAAAATTAGGGAGGCTTCACTCCCAAACTTGAGATAAACTAGCTTTTTGTCTCTCACTTGCTCAGCTACCTTCTAATCCTCATGACTTGACTACTTGCACTCCAAGCTGGTGTGATGGATGGAGCGATATTTGAATGGGGGAGAAGTAAATGAGGAGGATTTACCTCCTACAATCCCTCTCCCTTGTCCCATTCGATTTTTAACCTTAGTATTTGCCAAAATTCCTTGATTTTCTCCTTCAATCCTGCATTCAATGCATATTAGTCAACTAGGCATAATATCCAACTCTAACTCATCTCATAAACAAAAAATAATAAAAAAACATCTAATAAGTTGTGAGAAAAGTTGGTTTGACTAATCTAGGAGGTAAATTAAGGCCCATATAATTACCCAATGATAAGGCTCATCAAGTACCTTGTATGGGTAGGTGATAGGATGGTTTTGAGACTCACCCATGGTCTACAGGCAATGGTATTGTAATGAAAAGAATATGTATATTTGAGTCATAACGAGTCTAGAAAGTAACTTTTGGTGAAGAATAATTGTAAGGGAAAGGTGCTAAGGAAGGAAAGGTTCATTTCCTATACTTAGGCGAAATGGGAAGGCTCCTGCAGCTTAGTTCGTGGAGACCTTGGTATGTTCGCGTCTGAGTGCATAAGCCCTTGCAGCTGGGTGCACAGGGATAAGAAGTATGTATCTAAATGTTTATATCTTAATAAAGGTAGTTTTTGAGCCAAATTTGTGAATTTGTGCCTTGTTTATTGTTTCAGTTAACGTTTTATATCTCTGCAATCGGTTATGACTTATGTGAATTAATGCTTGGTTATTGTGCAAAAGTAGCGGATCTATATCTTTTATGCATGTTACTAAAAATTTAAGACCTTCGCGAAGAATTGGAGCTATTAGAATAGATTTACAGTAGTTTCCTATTACATCTATGCGAAGGAAGATCCGAGCCATAAGATCCACAAGAAGACCATCATATTGGCCTTTGGATGAAAAAACTTGGTTCTAGCATCCCCCAATCCTTGTTCGGGTGCGATTACAGCCTGCTACGCTGGTTTTTTTTGAAAGGGCCAGAAGTTAAGGTTTTGTTGGTTGGCACGAGTAACTCTGAAACTAGGTCAAGACCACTTAAGCCAACACTTTCAGTAAGACAACATAAAGCAGTTTGGGGAAATCACAACACAGTACCAATATTGGCATCAGTACATGACTGAGAAGAATCAAGTGGATGTTGTTGAGTTGGTATTTCCCCAAACCTTGGGGTCATGATAGTGTTTTTTCTTATTAGGTTGTGTCTAGCCTATTTTGTCCCACATGGGTATATGTGGAAATTTCATATTATTATAAACATTTTGTAAGTGAAATTCAAAGTGTCACTAGTGGAATGTGAACAATAACTATGTAATGTGAAGAGTCATGAGGGTAGTCCAAGAGTCAAAGGGGAATTTCAAGGAACACCCTAGCCTTTGTTATATATAGAACCTCATAAATCATAGTTGAGGGTTTTGGGGGAGCCAAGATTTTGGCTAGGCATTGCTTAGAGAAGGCTTGGAGATTATTGTGATGAGATTTGGCTTCTGCACAGTGTAGAGTGAGTACATCTCTTTGAAGGAGCAAGCGGTGTTGACTATAATGTTCCACTATTGGGGCTAGTGGTTGTCATTAGTGTATGTATGGATGGAACTTTCACTTAATGATATATAATAGAGGCAACACATTTTCATGCATATGTTGTTATTGTAGTTATTGTAGTTAGACTATTCTAGTTTCTTTAACAATTTATGTTATTTAACTTACACATTTGTGTAAAAACTAATTTCTATACAATCGTATGAATCTTGGGTCAGACATGTTGTTGGTTTAACCTATCACTTTGGTTTGTGGACTATTCCACTTTCCATCTTGTGATGTCATTTCACTTGTGTATTCCTTTTAGGCTACGTAATATTACACGATTCTAAAGGACAAATTTCCTTTTCCCCTCCATGTGATAGAACCCCCATGCATCTCACTTGACTCACTGCAAGGTTAGACACTTTCTTCCAACAAAATTGTCACACTTACCTTTGTGCACTATCGTAGTCAAGGCATTACTTTACTAACCACTGCTGGGACTCCTAATCCAAACAGTATGAGGTCTAGTTGGGACTTCTTACTAGGGAGAACCCCTGATATGTTGTCGAGTCTAACATCGTCAATGTTTTTGGCACCATAAGGAGGGCCAGATGACAAGATGTGTCCTCAAAGTGTGCTTTGAATCTCTGCATATCATTCATGACTTACATTACAATCTCAAATCCAAAATGTTTTTCTCATGCACATGATTTCGAAGTGTCAAAGCACATCATTGATAAATTCTCACAAATTAAGTACGATAGCAAAGGCAGAGAAGCCCTACTAAGGCATTGAGTTCCCTTCGCAGGCTTTTGTAATAGGAATGATGTCCCCTCGGATGACATTCCTTGTGAATTGTTCTTTTACATGCTCGATGTACATACTAACCAATGGTGTTGCACATTGTTTGCAACATCTATTCACTCGTATTATTACCTGATCAACGATTTAATCTGTGCTTTCTATCGTTATAACTGTAAAGAACTCAATAAAAAATTCTAAAATTATGGAAATCACCTGATGAATATATTGCACAATTTTGGGGGCACTTATTGAATCTTTCTTTTCAAATCCCTGAAGATGAAATTGATTGGAAATTTCTCAAGGAAATATTTCAGCATCTTCTTCACATATTTAAAAATCCACATGAATTGGAGTGATTCGAACCCCTCCCAACATACCTCGGTGTTAAAGATTCCAAATCCAAGATGGACAAGGTTGCTGTCACAAGTGACCCTCCGTCCTCTTCTCATCAAATAACTCTAGCCCTCTAGGATGAGGTGGGAAATTTTTTGAACCCATTTGTCAAACTGTCACATCATCACAACCCACCTTCTCTAAACATCTACACATATTTGGACTGCAACCTCAATTTTTGTCACGATGTCTTGTCTTTTGAACCTCCGTCCTCTGGTTCCTTTGATCCTCTAGATTGTATTGGGTTGTGTTCACGCATTCTAGACTCCACCTTTGTTGTTCATGAGGATCAAGTTGTCAATGGAGTTTGTGTTTAGCATCCAACTTTCACTTTCATTTTTCATGAGTATGTGTGGGAATATGAAGAAGAACCTGTGGTGAAGGATGACCTCCTTCCATCCGCACCTCGTTCGCTTTTCCTTGACAATCTTTTTTATCCTTCCATTTCTAATTTATCTTGTGAAATTTCATTCCTGAATGTTTCTACTTCCAATCATTCACAAGGCACATAGGATTTCAGTCCATCATTACGTTGCAGAGAGGACACATCTTTATTTCTGAATCTACCCAATCTATCATCTTTTATTTTTGAAAATTTAGAGGGTGAAAATTTATGTTTCTCATCAACCCCTTTGTGTGATTCATCAAATCATGATGATGCCGATGCTCATCCCAATTTTTTTTATCATGGTTTTCATGATTTCTTCACTCACTCATTTGATCACGATGTTGATTCACTTGCTATTGATCTTTCTAAACCATCAGTCTTTGATGATCTACCTGCTAATGAAGCGGAAACCCTCAGATTTCTGAGGCACTTTAGTTGGAGCTGGGGGTTATGTCAAGTCCTTGCTGTCTTGAGGTGAGTTCCACTTCCGATCACAAAACTATTGAAACACCCCAAGCCCCTCATCACTCTCCTGTTTGCATTGAAGATTAGACAGATCCAAAGTTCACACATCCTCCACCTGAATCACATGATCCTATTGCTCATGCATTGGAGGAGTCATACATAGCAAATCATGTTGCTAAGTGAAAGATTTCTTCTTTCTACATGTTTTCTCATTTGTCCAGATCAAAAGAGTGTGCATGTTCATCATATGCACATAGTGCGATGCTTCACCATGGTACATCCATAGACTGTTTTTCTTGCGCTTTTACTATTTTCTTTTCTGTGGATGCTTTTAAACTTCAAGTGTGTTGGTCTTCGTTTTTTTATCTTTCTTGTGTGCTGGTTTACTTGAATATCCTTCTTTCCAACCATGCCTTCACCAACATGGGTCAACTAATGCACCAATGGCTTCATTGGAAATATCACATTACGTGAGTAGGCCCATGCACTGTTTAGTGTAGGAGTAGGAGTAGTGTTTGGTTACTTGTTTTCACTTTGTTTACTTTTGTCCTTTGCTTTTTTGTTTGATTCTTTGTTATGCACCTGTAGGAATAGTTTCATATGAAACTGTGTTTGGCTCTTAAGACGAGTAGGGTGAAGTACAAGAGGACTTGTACAGCTATCAACATTTGGTCATCTATTATCCTCTCTCTTTATGAAGAGTTTGTGTTTCTTCAGTTGATGATACCCTGATGGAAAATACGTTATGTTCAAATTGAGTCTTAGTGAAAATACAATGCTTTCACATTTAACTAGTACCGCGTACTCTAATCGGTTTTTCTATATTAGGCTAACCCTTGTCAGCTCAATCAAGTAGAGTAAGGTGAGGATGAAAACCTTAAAAATTATGTCAGAGGCATATATAACATACTTCTTTGATTATTCTCTCAATAATTTAGGATCCCTCTTCCGCCTTATAAAAAAAAAGTTCCTGTGCACAGTTCTCTGAACAAAATAGAAAAAAATGAATATATATATATATAATAAAGGAGAAAGAAAAGAAAGTCTTCCTACACAGAGAGGTGAAGAAAGTAACTCTGCTAAGGTACTATCTAGACTTGCTCGTAGCAGAGTAATGCTTGTGTTATTGAAGTGACTCTGTTGGGGTATTGTCCAGGCCCGCTGGCAGTAGAGCAACAAAAAAGATTAAACTTAAAATCTGACAATTTATATTTATTGTGCATCAATATACCCCTCATCCCCAATCAAAGCAAATTAGTTGAATTGGCTTGGTATGTGTGTTGACCGATAGAGAGAATGGCAGGGACTACATCTCAAACTAAATCTAGTGAAGAGTCCATGACGATCAAAGAACCAAGCAATACTTCCAGATGATTTAGAATCACTTTACACGAGACATCATCCATACAACGAGAGAAGTTCTACTAGTGTTTCGTGAATGTTGTAGCGTCTACAACCACCCTCCAAAATTTTTCCTTCGCTTCCTTTTGGAGCTTCCCTCCTTAAATCTTAGCACCTTGTCTTGCATTACCTAGGTAATTGTGTTTTCATTTGAGTTTATATTTCACTTTATAGCTTGTGTTGCTTACTTTATTTGCTGTCTAACTAGAAGTTGAAACTTTGTGACTTGGTTGCATTTGGTTCTTTCACTGCCTTGCAAAACGGCAGAGTCCTAGAGGGAATCCAACCTTGTTCTCACGAATTGCGTATTTCATCCCAATAGTGAGCCTTGTTCTCAACAATTCTACAGATCATCCCAATAGTGAGCTTGGGCACTAAAACTGCACAGTGCCAACTAACAACTTATCTTCAGCTGAAAAACTGCATAGAGCATGAGAGGCAACCTAGAGCCACTCAGCCAAAAAATTGTGCAGAACATATTGTGCTCAGAAACTACTTAGTGCGTTGACCAGAGAGTTTCCTGGTCCCTTCAAGAACTTTTCAATATTTCAAGCTAGTGCATGGTGGTTTTCCCGAAAAGTAAGAAGTTAAGAGGAAAAGCATCCCTAGGAAGAAGGGATCTATTGGTAGTTTTCCAAAGGTGACACATTGTCATGTTTAGCAGAGAAAATTGTAAGGATGGGAGTTTATATTAAATTTTAGAAACCTTGGCAAACCTTACTAGTCCCTAATATGGAAATTGCAAATTTTTGTTGATATTTTTGTAGAAATATTTAGATTTCCAATGATTTTATATTAGTCGAAATAATATTTTAGAAATTTTTAAGGTAAAACAATGTTTTTCTATAAAATTTGGATGAATCATTTTAGAAAAGTATGGGAATTAGTGATTCATTTTTTTGGAAAAAACATGGAAAAATAGTCCACCTGTGAATACTAGCCCCTAAAATTTTCCCTCATCTTTAGAAGTTTCGTCTAGTGTCGTTGTTGTCCTTGATCTCAAGCATATGATTCATGAACTCCATCTTGCTCAACTCTATGTAATGGATGCCTCTAGATCTCACTTATACATTCAATCATCAATATCTAGCTTCCCTAGGAGATCAAGGAACTTCCGAGCATTGTCATCGCTTTTAAGGGCGAGTTTTGGTTTTATCGCCTTTTGCTACTTTTTTTGTCTTTTTTGTTTCTTTAGCTTATAAGAGTGTTGTTTCAATCATTTTGTTGAATGACCACTGATGTTTTAAATTGTTTTAGCTTGTAGAAATGTTTTTTCAGGTTATACATTTCCTTCCTCAAGGGTCGCATGAGTTTTCTAGTTTTTTTCACCAACAGCCAGTGTTGCGATGACTCCCTTCACATTCTTTGTGTTCCTTAAATTTAATTGATTGATGCACTTCTATCACATAAATACATCTACACTTAGTCAGATTTTCACTCAGCATCACACATTCCTTCAAATTTACTTGTTTTCACACTCCTTGTGAACAGGTTTGGGCTTTCCTTGCCTGGATCTTACACTCCACTTCATGTACTACGCAATCTGGGAGCTTAAAGCCACTGCCTTGGCTTTAGGAATTGCGTCAAGCCTATCTTGGGCTGGCTCCCACTATGCACTGTGCAATTCCAAGAGCCAATCTCCTAGCTTGGTCAGTGAGACTGCGCAATGCATAGTTTCTACAGGGCCATATCCTATACTAAATTGTGCATTGTGTGGTTCCATTCATCAAGCTTCCACACTGACTACTAGGATCGCATAGTGCACAATTCCCACAGTCAGGAAGTCAGCATTGTTAGTCAAAACTATTCATTTCCTCTCGTCAGATGCCTTGGTTGCTTCTTGATTATGCTAGTAAGTTAGATTTGTTAGAGCTAATACTTGGTTTCCATGAGTATCCTTTCTGTCCCACAGGTACGACACTCATGAAGCACTTCTCTCCAACAAGCATTGTACCATGGAACCAAAGAGAGCTTCTTCCAGAAAGACAACTGAAAGTAGTACTGGGGAAGAAGTTGAGAAAGTTCTAGTTTAATTTCCAATATATGCATATGATCAACACTAACATGGTAGCAAGACCAACAACAATGGTAGAAGGCAACAATTGAGTACAAGATCAGGGAAAGAGGAAATTATTCACATAATAAAGGGAGAACAAAGTTGCAGACCAAAATAACATTCCATCTTCATGTGGGCAACTTTGACAACAGAAGCAAAAGGAAGCTGAGGACACAGACAACATAGTAGAGGAAGAAAGAAAATCATAGCTTGGAGGTAGCAGAATTGAGATCGTAGCAAGAAAAAAAAGAGTCGAAGGGAGAACATGAGATGAGAAGTACAAACAGGAAGAAGAGCAAAGGAAAGGCACAATCATAGAGCAAAAGATTCTAATACAGGTTAATGCATTGGAACAACTAGAAGCCGAGGAAGAGAGTGAATAGGTGCAGGTTTCCTCAGCAAAGCTAACATAAGAACCAAGTTTGGATAGATGTCGATAGGCATATGGATCATTTGATATGTGAGGCCACGAGTGATGACTTGCAGTTGAGCACATAAAACATGTTGAAGTACATTAATGGTCCAACCATACTCAGGACAATGTTGCACATGCTTGAGGACGAGATGGACATAGGTTCTAAGACCACATGCCTAGATTCCATGGAGTCAAGAGTCTACTTACAACAAGATGACATCAAGTAGTTTTGGGATATCACAACACAGTAGCAAGATTGGCATCAGTACATAACCAAGAAGCATCAAGTGGAGGTTTCTGAGTTGGTATTTCGCCAAACCTCGGGTCATAGTGTTTTGTCTTGTAGGCTGTCTCTAGCCTATTTTGTCCCATATGGGTATATGTGGAAATTGTATATTATTATAAACATGTTGTAAAGGTAATTCCAAGTGTCACTAGTGGAATGTGAACAATCACTATCTATTGTGAAGAGTCATGAGGGTAGTCAAAGAGTCAAAGGGGAATGCCAAGGGTCACCCCACCCTTTTTCATATATAGAACCTCATAACTCATAGTAGAGGTTTTTGGAGGAGCCAAGCTTTTGGAAAGGAATTTCTTAGAGAAGGCTTGGAGACTATTGTGACAATCCTTAGCTTCTCCACAGTGCCGAACGAGTACATATCTTTGGAGGAGCAGGCAGTGTTGACTGTAATTTTCCACTATTGGGGATAATGGCTATCGATGGTGTATGTATGGATGGAACTTTCACTTCATAATATATAAAAAAGCTAACATGTTTTCATGCATATGTTTTTATTGTAGTTGGATTATTCTGGTTGCTTTAGAAATGTATGTCATTTAACTTACGCATTTGCGTATGAAATATTTTGTATACGATTGTATGAATCTTGTTGTAGACGTGTTGTTGGTTTAACTTGTCACTTTGGTTTTTGGAATATTTCGCTTTCCATCTTGTGATTTCATTTTGCTCGTGTCTTCCTTTCACGATGGTACTATTGTACGCTTCTAAGGGAAACACTTTGTTTTCCCCTCCATGTGATAAAACCCTCATGCATCTCACTTGACTTGCTGCAAGGTCACAAACTTGCTTCCAAAAAAATTATCATACTTACCTCTGTGCGCTACCATAATGAAGGAATTACTTTACTACACACTTCTGGGACTCGTACTCCAAATGTTCTGAGGTCTAGTTGAGACTTCTTACTGGGCTGATCCCCTGACATGTTAGCGGGTCCAACACCGTCAACATTTCTAGCACTAAAAGGAGGGCTAGATGACAAGATGAGTCATCAAAGTATATTTTTAATATCTTCACATCATTCATGACTTACGTTACAATCTCACCTCCGACATGTTTTTCTCATGCACATGATTTTGAATTGTCGGAGGACGTCATTGAAGACTTGTCACAAATTAAGTATGACAGTGAAGGCAAAGCAACCCTACTAAGGCACGAAGTTGGATTCACAAGATTCTTTCATAGGAATGAAGTCCCCTCAGATGACATTTCTTATGGTGTGTTCGATTACACACTCAATGGGCATGATGACCAATGGTGTCACACATTGCCCGCAACATCTATTCACTCATATGATCACATGATTGGAGAGTTAATATATGATTTCTATTGTTATGACAACAAAGCAACCAATAAAAAAATTCTAAAATTAAGGAAACCACCTAATGAATCTATTGCATAATTTTGGGAGCACTACTTGAATCTTTCTTTTCAAATCCCTGAAGATGAAATTGATTGAAAATTTCTCAAGATAATATTTTAGTATCTTCTTCATATATTTGAAAATCCACATGAATTGGAGTCATTTTAAACCCTCTTAGCATACCTCAATGTTAGAGATTCCAAATCCAAGGTGGACAAGGTTACTATCACAAGTGACCCTCCATCCTCTTCTCATTTAACAGCTCTAGCCCTGTAGGATGAGGTGGGAGAAGTTGCGAGCCCATATGTCACCCCACCTGCTCTAAATATCTATGCAAATTTGGATGACAACCACGATGGTTGTCATGAGGTCTTGTATTATCAACCTCATCCTCTGGTTCCTTTGACCCTTCAGATTGTAGTTTGTTTGTTTCACCCATTCTAGACTCTACCTTTGTTTTTCATGAGGATCAAGTTTTCTATGGAGTTGTGTTGAGAAGCCAACCTACACTTTCATTTTTAATGAGTATGTGTGGGAATATGAAGAAGAAACTGTGATGAAGGATGACCTCCTTTCGTCTGCACCTCATCTGCTTTTCCCTGACATCTTTTGTGATCTTTCCATTTATGATTTCTCTTGTGAAAGTTCATTCCCAGATGGATCTACTTCTGATCATTAATAATACGCACAGGATGTCAGTCTGTCATTGCATTGCAGAGAGGACACATCTTTCTTTTCAAATCCACCCAATCTATTATCTTTTCTTTCTGAAAATTCAGAGGGTGAAAATTTTTGTTTCTCATCAACTCCTCTATACGATTCATTAGATCATGAGGATATTGATGCTCATCCTAAATTTTCTAATCATGGTTGTTGTGATCTCTTCACTCGCTCATTTGATCACGATGTTGATTCATTTTCTATTGACCTTTATAAGCCACCAGTATTTAATGATCTACCTACAAATGAAATGGAAACCCATTAGGATGCCAAGGCACTTCAACCCGAGCTGACGGTTATGTTAGAGCCTTGCTATCTTGAGATTAGTTCCACCTCCAATCAGAAATTTGTTGAAACACCCCAGGCTCCTCATCACTCTCCGATTTGCATTGAAGATTAGTTTGATCCACAGATCACGCATCCTACACCTGAATCACATGATCTTACTACTCAAGCATTGGAGGAATCATATGTA
Source organism: Pinus taeda (assembly GCA_000404065.3). Lineage (NCBI taxonomy): Eukaryota > Viridiplantae > Streptophyta > Pinopsida > Pinales > Pinaceae > Pinus > Pinus taeda. Next base: position 18,462 of record APFE031178392.1, on the reverse strand, counting down.
GCAAGTCATGTTGCTAAGAGAAATATTTCTTATTTTTTCATGTTTTGTCATTTGTCCATAACAAAACATTGTTCTTGTTCATTTTCTGCGCATAGTGCGTTGCTTCACCATGGTACGTCTGCAAAGTGTTTCTCTTGCGCTTTTACTCTGTTCTTTTCTGTGTTTTATTTTAAAATTCAAGTGTGTTGGTCTTCATTATTTTATCTTTCTTGTGTGCTTATTTACCTGAATATCCTTCTTATCCACCATGCCTTCACCAACATGGGTCAACCAATAAGTTGGTGACTGGATTGGAAATATCACTTTACATGAGTAGGCCCATGTAATGTTTAGCGTAGGAGTAGGAGTAGTGTTTGATTTCTTATTTGCTTCACTTTCATGTTTTTCTTTTCTTACTTGTTTTAATTTTATTTACTTTTATCCTTTGCTTTCTTGTTTGTTTTCTTATTAAAAGTACCCGTAGGAACAGTTTCGCATGAAACTGTGTTTGTAACTTGAGACGAGCAGTGTGATGTACAAGAGGACTTGTATAGCTATCAAGATTTGGTTATCTGTTATCCTCTCTATTTATGAAGAGATTGTGTTTCTTCAGTCAATGATACCCTGATGGAAAATATATTATGTTCAGAGTGAGTCTTGGTGAAAACACATGCTTTCCCTTTTAACTACTACCACCTACTCTAATTGGTTTTTCTATATTTGGTTAACCTTTTTAAGCTCATTCAAGTAGAGTAAGGTGAGGGGGAAAAACTTAACAATATGTCACAAGCATATATAACATACTTCTTTGAAGGGAAAACCTCTTCTTCTCTCAATAAGTTGTGATCCCTCTTCTTCCTCATGAAATAAATAAGTGCCTATGCACAATTCTCTAAAAAATTAAAATAAAATGAAATGAAAATATGTAATATATATATATATATTATATATATATATATATATATATATATATATATATATATATATATATAAAATAAATGTGAAAGAAGAGAAAGCCTTCCTCCATAGAGAGTTGAAGCAAGTAACATTTTCAGGGTACTTTCTAGGCTTTCTCGCAGTGGATCAATGTTTGTGTTCTTGAAGTGACTCTATTGGGGTATTCTTTAGGCCTGCTAGTAGCAGAGTAACACCACAAATGAAACTTAAACTTAGACAATCTATATTACTTGTGCATCAATATACCCCTCATACCCAATCGCAACAACTTAGTTGAATTGGTTTGGTATGTGTGTTGACCGATCAAGAGAATGATAGGGACTACACCTTAAACTCAAGCTATTAAAAAAGCCATGACGATCAAAGAACCAAACAATTCTTTCGGATAAGTTAGACTCACTTTACACGAGACAAGGTCCATACAGAGAGTTGTAGCTTTATCAGTGTGCTTCTAATGTTGTAGAGGCTACAACCACCCTCCAAATTTTGTCTTCGCTTCATTTTGGAGCCTCCCTCCTTAAATCTTAGTAGATTGTCTTGCACTAGCCAGGTAACAATGTTTTGATTTGAGTTGATATTTCACTTTATAGCTTGTGTTACTTACTTTCTTTTTTATCTAACTACAAGCTAACCCCCAATGAATTTGTTACATTGAGTTCTTGTACTACCTTGGAAAACTATGCAGTCCTAGAGGGCAGTCAAGATTGCTCTCAGGAATTGCATAGTGCAACCTAGGAGTGAGCCTTGCTCTCAAGAATTGTCCAGATTAACCCAACAATGAGATTTAGATCTAGAACTGCATAGTCCCAGTTGACAAATTGTCCATACCTAGGAAACTGCATAGAGCATCAGAGGTAGCATAGAGCCACCCAACCCATAAATTGTGCAGTACATATCGTGCTCAGAAACTGCTCAGTGCATCAACTAGGGATTTTCCTGGTCCTTCCCATAACTGCACAATTTTTCTAGGTAGTGCATGGAATTTTTCCCAAAAAGAAAGAAGCTAAGAGGAAAATATTCCCTAGGAAGTAGGGATATATTAATATTTTTTTGAAGGTGATACATTGCCATCTTTAGAAGTTCCACCTAGTGTCGTTGTTGTTCCTTATCTCAAGCATACTCCTCATGAAATCCATCTTTCTCAAATCTACATAATGGATGCCTCTAAAGATCACTTATATATTCGATCATCAAGCTCTAGCTTTTGTAGAAGATCAGGGATATTTTAGAGCATTGTGATCACTTTTCGGGGTGAGTTTTTCTTCTATCACCTTTTGCTTCTTTTTCTATCACTTTTGTTTGTTTAACTTGTGACTGTTGTTTCACTCATTTTGTTGAATGACCACTGAGGTTTTAAATTGTTTTATCTTGTAGAAGTGTTGTTTCAAGTTATACATTTCATTTCCCAAGTGTCACATGAATTTTCTCATTTTTTCCCCAATGGTCATCGTTGCAGTGAATCCCTTCACATGCTTTGTGTTTCTTCAATTTAATCTATTTTTTCACTTGTTTCACATACATACATCTACACTTAGTCAAATCTACACTCAATATCATACCTTCCTTCAAATAGTTTCATTTTCATACTCCCCTTGAATAGGGTTGGGCTCCCCATACTCGTATCTCACACTCCATTACATGTACTTTGCAATCTAGGATCTTAAGTCTCTGCCTTAGCTTCTAGAATGGTGTAGACCCTATCCCGGCATGGATCCCACTGCACACTACACAATTCTAGGAGCCAGTCTCCCAACTTGGTGACTGAGTCTATGCAATGCACAATATCTCTCAGGCCTGCGCAGTCTCTCGCAGGCCTTGTCCCAGACTGAACCGCGCATTGTACAATTCCAATCATCAAGCTTCCACACTAACTACTAGGACTATGAGGTGCCCAGTTCCCATAGTCACTCAATCACCCCCGTCAGTCAAAATTATGCATTTCCTTTCATCATATGCCTTGGTTGTTGCCTGATCATGTTGTGATGTTAGATATGTAAGAGCTAATGTTTTGTTTCCATGAGTGTCCTTTTTGTCTCACAGGTACCACACTCGTGAAGCACTTCTCTCCAGTAGTCACTGTACCATGGCACCAAAGAGAACTACTTCAATAAATACCATTGAAATCAGTATTGGGGAAGAAGTTGAGAAAGTGCCAGTTTACTTGCTAATATATGCAGATGCTCAACACTAACATGGTAGCAATTCCAATAGCAATGGCAGAAGGCAGAAATCTAGTATAGGATCAGGGAAAGAGGAAATTGTTGACATAATAAAAGGAGCACAAATTTGCAGAGAAAAAACATGTTCAATCTTCGTGCAAACAAATTTGATAGCAGAAGCAAAAGAAAGAAGAGGAAATAAACAACAAATCAGAGGAAGTAAGAAAATAAGAGCTTGCAGGTAGAAGAAGTAAGATCGAAACAAGAAGAATAAGAGTCAAAGGGAGAACAGGAGGTGAGAAGCAGAAACAAGAAGCAAAACAAAGGCAATGTCCAATGAAAAATCAAACAACGCTAATATAGGTTTGAGTTGGAAAAACTAATAGCTGAGGAAGAGAGTGAACAGATGCAGGTTCCCTCACCTTGGGTAAGCACAAGAACCAAGACTGGTTTGAGGTTGACATGTACATGGAGTAGTTGATGCACAAGGCCACTAGTGATGACATGGAGCTGAGTGCAAACAACAAGTAGAAGTACATTAGTGATTCAACCACACTCAGGACAATGTTGCGCATGCTTTAGGACGAGATGGACACAGGTTCCAAGACCACATACCCAAATTCCATTGAGGAAAGAGTCTACTTTCAACAAGACATCATGAAGCAGTTGGTCTTTCCCCAAACCTCGGGGTCATAGTGTTTTGTCTTGTTAGGCTCTCTCTAGCCTATTTTTTCCCACATGGGTATATGTGGAAATTATATATTATTTCAAACATGTTGTAAGTGATATTCAAAGTGTCACTAGTGGAATGTGAACAGTCACTATGTAATTTCAAGGGTCATGAGGCTAGTCCAAGAGTCAAAGGGGAATGTCAATGGTCACCCCAACGTTTTTATATATAGAACCTCATAACTCATAGTAGAGGCTTTAAGGGGAGCCAAGCTTTTGGCTAGGAATTGCGTAGAGAAAGCTTGGAGAGTAATGTGATGAGCCTTGGCTTCTCCACAGTGCAGAGCAAGTACATCTCTTTGGAGGAGCATGTGGTTTTGACTGTAATGTTCCACTATTGGGGCTAGTGGCTGTAAATGGTATATGTATGGATGGAACTTTCACTTAATAATATACAACATAGGCAACATGTTTTCATGCATATGTTGTTATTGTAGTTGGACTATTCTGGTTTCTTTATCAATGGATGTTATTTAACTTATGCATTTGGGTATGAGCTAATTTGTATACAATTGTATGAATCATATTGTAGACATGTCGTTGGTTTAACCTGTCACTTTGTTTTGTGGACTATTCCTCTTTCTAGCTTGTGATGTCATTTCGCTCGTGTGTTCCTTTCAAGATGCGTACTATTACATGCTTCTAATGGATACACTTCCTTTTCCCCTCCATGTGATAGAACCTCCATGCATCTCACTTGATTCATTGCAAGGTCAAACACTTTCTTATGACAAAATTATCACACTTACCTTTGCGCTCTACTGCAGTCAAGGCATTACTTTAGTACCTAATGCTAGGATTCCTACACCAAATGGTTTGAGGTCTAGTTGGGACTTCTCGCCGGGGAGATCCCTTGACATGTTGGTGGGTCTAGCACCATCAACACCACACCAATGACCCTTTAAGACATAACAAAGGTAGAGGATTGAGCTACGAGGAGTTTGTCACATTGGTAATGACTTGTAAATTTAATTTCTTAAAATAAAAGTTGACATTTTCCTTCATCTAGTTACTTCTTTGTGAGAAATAATGTGAGACATAATGTATTGAAATATAAAATTTGATTTTTTTTGTTATCACCAAAAATTGACCGTCTAGCCATAACCTACTAGATGGATCGAATTACACCATGTAGGGCCAATTTTACCATTGGAAATTTGTTTTCACTATAAGAAATTACTTAATAAACCACATTTTTAAAGTTATTTCTGGTTAAACCCATGAAGAATAATTAAATAAATCATTATTTATTGAATTATCTTCTAGGAATAATTAATTAAACCATTGTTTAACTAACATTCCTTGTAATATTTGACCCAAAACAATGCAAACTTTGAAACGGGAACTCATACTATTACTCGTTTTGTAGAGATAGCAAAAAAGTGACCCGATTTGGAAAAGGGGTGATGCAGAACACACATGTTTTTTTTAGAGCATAGCTTTTGGCACTATAAATTTTTTTATGTACATGGCGTTTTAGAATGGTAGTGTTTTTGACGCTGATTTAAAAAATTGGTAATTCTACAACATACCCTTTTTTCAATTTTGACGCTGATTTAAAAAATTGGTAATTCTACAACATACCCTTTTTTTAAAAGGCTTTTTTTTTTTCTAATGTATGAAATTTAAATAGTTATTTTATAAATTTAATAATTTTTTTTAAGTGGTCTTTTTCTTCATATTTTCTTGTTTTTATTTAAATTTTGATTTTTTTGTAGTGAGGTTTTTATTGTTTTGCATATTTAAAGAAAAAGGTCGACATTTTGAATTTTCAATATTCTACATATTTATACAATGTTAATTAATTTTTCAATCTACATGAAATAATTGTTTCTAAAAAACAATATTTTTTAACAATTGACATAAAAATAACCATTTTTAACATAAATATAACTAAAAAACTACATGTTTTGATAATTTTTTGTAATTTTTTGCTAGAGATGACATGTCAAAATCACAATTTTTATAGGAAAAGTTTAACTAAAAATGGTTAAATAATAGTTTTTTGTTATGAATTTCATGTCAAAAAAAATAATAATAATTGTTTTCTTCAAAAAATAATGATTAACATAAAAATTAATGCGAAAATCACATAATACAAATATTGAAGGCATAACAACCTTAATTGAGTGCTTATTCTTCTCATAAAATGTCAAAGTCAAAACATTACAAGAATAACTAATTAATAGTTACAAAAAATGAGCTTGATTTCCAAGCATAACTTAAATTTAATCAACAATGTCACGTAATCCAAACTCTTTGTCCTCTAGAGTTTCATCATTGTCTTCTTCTACAATATTTATTGCTTCCTTTTGCTCATTTTCATCTTCTAATGGGTCTTTGATGTCTGCGAATCTCCCAATGTATGTCTTTCCAAACATTCCATGTAATGGTGGTTGGGGTTCCTTTTCCTTTTCTGCCACACATGATTCACTAAGTCCCATTTCTTCAACCCAATTTCTTGCATTGCATCTGGAATAAATTGAAGAGCATTAATTCAATGTTGAATGAAATTGCACTGTATTGGATATTTTCAATTGCAATGCAATTTCTTCCTTTTTGAAGGCAACATGCTAGTGATATACCTAATTATCAAGCACAAAAGAAATTATGAAGTAAATTAGTACAATGACTTATTAATTAAAAATAACATATTGAAATTCAATTCCATATAGTAAAAATTACCTAAGCAAGAAAATAAATCCAGAACCCAATATCCTTCATTTGAACACATGTCTATAAGATAGTTAATCAATAATTGTGGTTTTTGATAAATTTTAACTATCTCTCCTTTTGCTTCTTTGTCTTCATATCTTAGTATTATCACAACAGCATCATAAGTCAGTATTTGGCTATAACTCAGAATTTCCCAACAGCCACCACAGGGGGTGGGCGCGCCGCAGGAGCGGCGTAGGGTGGTGCTATAGCGCCCACCCTGTGCCACCCCGGCGACTCGCCTGCCCCCCGGGGGTGGTTGGTTGATTCTCAGAATCACACAACCACAGCCGAGAGGTGAACCAGCCACCCACAGGGGGTTGGCGCGCCGCAGGAGCGGCGTAGGGTGGTGCTGCGGTGCCCACACTAGTGGCACCCTACCCACCAGGGGTGGCTGGCTGATTTTGTGGTGCCCACCCTACACCACCCCGGTGGCCCACCTGGCCCCCGAGGGTGGTTGGTTGATACCGAGAATCAACCAACCACACCCATGGGGTGCACGGGCTGCCGGGGTGGCACGGGGTGGGTGCCGCAGCACCACCCTATGCCACTCGGGTAGCCCGCCCGCCCCCCGGGGGTGACTGGGCGATTATGAGAATCAAACCAGCCACCCTTTGGGGGGGTCGCGACAGAGTGGGCGCGGGGTGGGCACCGCAAGTGCCCACCCCGCACCACCCTTTGGCCCACTCTGCCTCTCGAGGTGGTTTGGTTATTCTCGGAATCACCCAGCCACCCCCGAGGGACGAGTGGTTCGCGGGGTGGCGCTACGTGAGCTCCCACCCCTCGCCACCCCGGTGGCACGCCCGCCCCCCAGGTGTGGCTGTTTGATTCCCGGAATCAACCAGCTACCCCCAGGGGCCAAGTGGGCCACTGGGGTGGGTGCCACAACACCACCCCATGCCACCTCACCGGCCTGCCTGCCCCCAGAGGTGGTGAGGGATGGGTGCCACAGCACCACCTTGCGCCACCCCCTCGGCCTGCCCGCCCCCTAGGGGTGGTTGGGCGATTCTGAGAATCAACCAACCACCCTTGGGGGATAGATGGGCCTCCAGGGTGGCACGGGGTGGGCACCGCAACACCACCCCTTGCCACCCCGATGGCCCACCTGCCCCCTGGGAGTGGCTGGTTGATTCTGAGCCCCGGGGGCCAAGCGGGCCGCCGGGGTGGTGAGCGGTGCGTACCACACCACCACCTCGCGCCACCCCATAGGCCCACTTGCCCCTCGGGGTTGGCTGGTTGATTCTCGACAATCAACCAGCCACCCCCGAGGGGTCGGCAGACATACGGTGTGGCTTGGTGTCGGCGCCGCAGCACCGCCACGCACCACCCAAGCGGTCCACCCGCCCCCTGGGGGTGGATCGTTGATTTCGAGAATCAACCAACCACCCCTGCTGGCCCAGAATCAACCAGCCACCACCAGGGGGCAGGCGGGCCACTGAAGTGGTGCGGGGTGGGCACCAGAGCACCAACTTGAGCCACCCCCAGAGGGCGGGCGCCATCGGGGTGGCGTGGGGTGGTGCTGGTCGCGCCACACTGGCGGCCCGCCCGAGTGCTACCCGCGCCACCCTAGTGGCCGCCGGGCCCTGAGGGGTGGCTGCCTGCGCCACACTGGCGGCCCGCCCGAGTGCTACCTACGCCACCCCAGTGGCCCGCCGGGCTCCCAACGGTGGCTGGGTGATTCCGAGAATCAACTAGCCAACATGGGGGACAGGGAGGTCACCAAGGTGGCACTGGGTGGGCGCTGCAGCACCGCCGTGCACCACCCCGGCAGCCCGCCTAGCCCCCGGGGGGTGGCTGGTTGATTCCGACAAACAACCTACAACCCCCAGGGGGCGTGTGGGCCTCCGGGGTGGCGCGGGGTGGGTGCCGCAATGTAGGTTTTAACCCTGTACAGAAATTACCTGCATACGAATTCTAAATCACAGGAAAAATAAAAATGTGAGAGCATAACACATAAAACACGTATACACAGAGATTTCCCACTGGATCCAAAATCCAGGACTACCAGCTTGATTTTTCATTACGTTCCTTTCAATGTTACAATACATATTTATACATGCCGAAGCATCTAATACCATGGAACGAAAACCATCGCGTCCAAAACCATGGACCGAAAACCGTCGCATCCAAAAAAAACATGTGCGAAAATCATGCACAAAACCATAGGTGAGTCCGCCCAACCTAACATAGGGTTCAAAACCAAAATTTTCCGGGGCACTGCCCTTGACCCCATAAAGTGGGGTTACGGGTACCCCTCAAACCCCCTGTTAACTATGTGGAAAGAATATAACACAACCCAACAATCTCCCACTTGTTGTTTTCTTTCCACAGGGGCCCACAAGAGAGCTTAGTCATTTTTCCAGCCCTGAAACACCCATTGTTTCTCTACACCAAGAGAACTTCTCAAAGCTAACAGATTTTGTCAATGCATCTGTAGTATTCTTCAAAGTGTCTACCTTTACCAGCAACACCTTTATGTCTTCTATCATATCCCTCACAAAGTGATACTGAACATCAATGTGCTTTGTCTTTGAATGGTAAGCAAGGTTCTTTGCCAAGAAAATTGCCCTTTGGTTGTCACAGTCTATCCTTATAGCTCCCTGTACTAACCCCATACTTGAACACAAGCTCTGCAACCAAACTGCTTCCTTGCTTGCATGAGTGGCTGCCATGTATTCTGCCTCTGTAGTTGATAGTGCCACTACAGATTGTTTCTTACTCATCCAACTGACTGCACCTCCAAATAGGTTAAACACATACCCACTTGTAGATCTTCTATGATCCAGATCTCCAGCCCAGTTTGCATCAACAAAGCCACGAATATCCAACAGTTTGTCCAATCCTGGTCTTCCTTGATAGCACAAGCCATAATCACTAGTGCCACACAAATACTTGAAAACCCGCTTCATTGTTGTCCAGTGCTCCTTCCCTAGTTTTGACATAAACCTGCTCAATACTCCCACTGCATGTGCAATGTCTTGTCTCGTACAGACCATTGCATACATCAAGCTACCGACTACACTTGCATATAGAACACGGGACATGTCCTCTTCCTCTTCTTGTGTCTTGGGACAATGTTCAACAGATAAATTTACACATACAGGAATAGGAACCTTCACTGGTTTACTATCCTGCATATTAAACCTCTGCAATATTGTCTCGACATACTTCCTTTGGTTTAACCAGATCTTCCTCTTTGCCCGATCTCTTTTAATTTCCATGCCCAAGATATAGTTTGTAGCACCAATATCTTTCATGTCGAATTTGGAGGACAATTGGGTTTTCAAATCCTGGATAATTTCTTTTTCATTTCCAACTAGCAACATGTTATCCACATATAAGACCAGATAAATAACATGGGTACCAATTAATTTAAAATACACACGCTGATCTGCTTTGCTTCTAGTGAAGTCAAGCCCCCGTATAAATGTATCAAATTTCTGATACCACATCCTTGGTGATTGTTTTAACCCACCGGAGACTTATTTAACTTGCATACCAGTTCTTTCTTACCCTTCACCTCAAATCCTTCAGGTTGCTTCACATATATCTCCTCTTCTAGATCCCCGTGAAGAAATGTTCTCTTCACATCCATCTGTTCTACCTCAAAATCAAAAGTAGCAACAACAGATAAAAGTAATCTAATAGAAGCTACCTTGGTAACAGGAGAAAAAATATCACCAAAATAAATTCCTGGCACCTGAGAATATCCTTTTGCTACCAACTGAGCTTTATGTTTCTCCACCTTTCCTTCTGCATTTGTCTTCTTCTTCAACACCCATTTTCTGCCAATGGGTTTCCTTCCAATAAGCAACTCCAGTAGATCCCAAGCCTCATTTTTGTGCAAAGATTCCATTTCATCAACCATGGTCTCTTTCCAAAGTTTTCCATCCTCTAAATCTAATACTTCATTCACATTCCTAGGATCATAATTATTAATAGATAGAGAAAAATTTGAATAGAAAGCAGATGGACTATACCTTTCTAG
>APFE031178389.1:45330-104652 GCA_000404065.3 Pinus taeda | reverse complement strand
GGCCGAGTATATGGCAGCAAGTTTGGCTGCATGCGAGGCTATATGGATGAGGAAGATCCTAGTTGGTTTGTTCGGTTCTCATTTGGATCCTACTTTGATTTACTGTGATAACCAGAGTTGCATTAAACTCTCGGCTAATCCTGTATTTCATGATAGATCTAAACATATTGACATCAGGTACCATCATATCAGAGATTGTGTGCAGCGGAGGATCATGTTACTTTCGTACATTCCAACGGAGGATCGGGATGCTGATATTCTGACGAAGGCTCTCACCAGGAGAAAATTCGAGTACCACCGAGGCAGGATAGGGGTTGCTGATAATCCATATCTTGTCGAGAGGGAGTGTTGAGATTGCAACAAGATGATCGAGCTTAGTGAAAGGAGTCGCCTTCACTAAGTGGGCCCGCAGGCCATTTTTGGTGCAAGTCTATTTTTAGACTATGTCTATTTTTAGACATAGGGATCATGTCTATGGATTGTAGGTTGTTGTTTATGGATGATTGGTCAAATTGGGAAAAATAGATGGACTTCTATTTTTAGATCACAGCGGAGTGACTGCTCAGTCTAAATATAGAACAGTCAAATATTATTAGCTCATAATAATATTTAGACTATAAACTTTGTCTTATTCTCTTGGAGCACTTCAGGATGAGCTACGGATGTGATACATGCAGATCCCAGAAGGAAATACGTGGTTACCTATGGGATGACTAATATTTGCATGCAGGACTTCAGTTAGAACTCAAGTGAGTTGAGTTTAGTGGACTGGAGGTGCAGTTGATGGAGTTGTGTTCAGTTTAGCTTTGTTAAACTGGTTGTATTTAGTCTAACTGAAAAATAGACTAGAGATGAGTTGGGTGAATTAGTTATTAATTAATTCACAAGTTATTAACTCATAATACAACTAATGAATACATCAGTTAACTCAGTTGCATGTCAGTGCATGTTCAGTTCAGCAGGGACAAGTGTTAGAGAATGATATTGCTATCAGTTGTGACTATAGTTGTGCACTAGATCTTGCACAAATCAGGGGATTGAGTATGCCAATGAGTTTTCCCACATTGTAGCTTGTTCTCACGTGATTTATCCAAGGAAAGACGTGGTTGCCTTGGAATTATCACCGGTTCTTGGGCAGGTATTGAGCAACGGAGGCAGGCAAGCAACGAAAGAGATTTGAGCCAGTGATTGATTCAGATCTGAGCTGTATTGTGTGTAACAGAGGTGGAGATACTTGTGAGAAGTATTATGCTGTGTAATGTTACATGACTCAATCATTAATATACAGATAGTTGGGGTTTTTAGCGAGATGCTTTCCCCGGGATACATACTGTGTTAATGTGTGAATGCTCTTGATGTTTTATTGTTATTGATGCTGCTATATTGATGATCAACGTAGAGGAGCTTATATATTGTGTATTTTTTCCACAATAGTACATGATCAGGATAATCTCCATTGAATATGTGTTAAATTATTCAAAATTTCTACAAAGGAGGGGTTTTAGTTAAAGAAGAAGGTGGTTGGTTACCATTCTTAGCATTCTCCATAACCTCCCGTGTATGAAGAAATTCAAGGACAAGAGAAAATGCATGGGTATAATGATTGTATGTACCACAACAATCACAAGTCTTGTTCATTGGGATGATTAGCCTATTTCTATTTCATGGTGTTTGAGTTTCCTCCAAAATTCACATTAAGTTCTTGGCCCTCATTTCTTAGGTTCCCTTTGTTTTGGGCATTTTGTTTTCTCTTCCCCTTATTTTGTTTATTTGAATTAGGGGATTTATTTATGTTATGATGTGCATACACTTGACCATGTTAGGGTGCTCCATGTTGAGCCATGAAATCCTAAGGTGCTAGTGTCAAAGAGGATGGAGCACTTGTTTATAGAAAAGGGTAATATGGTTTTCCATCACCCCTAATAGGTGGGAGTAATACAAATGCAGCTAGGCATAGGTTGATCAAGTGGATAAGAATATGACATACTAGCTCCCATTTATGAGGAAATGTGAGGATGATCAATAGGGGAATAGGCATAAGACTACTAATTCCCCCTATGGCCTACCATATACCAATAGAGGTGGGAGACATGGGTGAGGATGATGGTATGCAATCAATATGATCACATCATTACTGGCAAGAGATGTCCTAGATGTTTAAGTGTCACTTGATAGAACACATGGTGCATCAGGGATGATGATATAGAGGTTACTCAAGTGGGCATGGATTGAGTCATACTGCAAAACAATGTAGCACCCTCCTCCCACATCTACCCAAGAAACCATCCATCCATGTTAAACATGTGACAAGAGGCCACTATGATATTATTCGACCTCCTAATTCATGTTAATGAAGTGGAACCAATAGAAACACACCATATAGACATTGATCATTAGCTACAAGACCCTTAGGAACCAATCCAATACTTTAGAAAACTTGCCTTGGGGTCCCGCTGAACTTTTGGACAACTTAAGCCTTAGTCGCTCCCATGCTATAGGCATGAGGGTGACCAGAAACCCAAAGTCGCTCTCACGGGCTTGCCTTCTAATGACCAGAGACCAAAATTATCAATGCTATGCTAGCGAATCCGTAGTTTGAGCCACTTTTTCAAGCCCAGATCCCAAGTCACTACCCAGAATTAAACCATCTCTTCAAATGAGAAAAATAACATGGAAATGGCAATACTAAATAAATCACTTGTTCAAGACCTTGACTAGAGACCTACTAGTTATGACAAGCATTTCATCAAAAATATTGCAAATGTGTAATCTACAGGTGTAATTAACATTTATGAGCATAGGGGTCTCATAATTAGCTGAAAATCACTAAGAACCATTGGTTCCTCAACACATCAACTGCCATTCCATCCATTTGGTGATAAATACATCGATCATTCAGTTACAAGTAAAAACTTGATGAAATCCATACATGGTTGTTGTCATAAAACACATACATAACTAGCATAATAGAAACATAAATACTCATGAAAGTACAGTCATATAGACCACATATAATCCATCAAAATGCTCATATAAATACAAGGAGAAATAAAATTTCATTAATGATGCAAAATCCAGACCCAGGATGGGACTTCCACATTCCACCCGACCATAGAATGGCTGGGCCAAATCTCCCTTCATTCATTCACCCCCATGCCATATTCCATGCATAAACGCGGGCACTCATAGAACACATCAATCAAAACTCATCTAGGGCTTCCAGAGGCAATCCATCTCAGACCATCAAATAGTGATTCTACCTCACAGTTGTACATCACAAAACCATCATCAAGTTGGTCTCCATACAAGCCTTCCACGGCTTCTAGAGTGTTTGTTCCAACCAAGGATTCTAGGACTGGTAACTCAACACACAATTGTTGTTGGGCTTTCTGAGAATTTGTCCAACCAAGGCTTCCAGGACTAGTAACTCAACCCACCAAGATCTTCTAGAGTGTTTTTCCAACCAAGGCTTCCACCACTAGTAACTCAACCCAAGTTGTTAAAGGGCTTCTAAAGCGTTTGTCCAGCTAGGGCTTCTGAGAACTAATAACTCAACCCAAGTTAAGGAAACATGAGAACCAACCAAAAACAAATAATGAAAGTAAACCCATAATCACCATGGATATCCAAGAAATGGCAAGGATAGGAAATCCTTTATAAATCCAGGCAATCCTCCATGCCAATGATAGATCACAACTAAGAAACCACATGCATGTGCCATGCATGCCAAAACTAGTGAAGGAAACATACATGCAACTTGGTACCTGCAAAAAAATTTGATGTAGTTGCTGATCTTGATGCCTTCTTGCGCTTTCCTTCTCTTCTTCTACCTTCTTTCTCCAAAAATCCAAGTATGCTACATCCACCAAGAGTGCTCCAATAAAACTCTAAGTCTCCAAGAGTATGAGAGAGAGAGAGAGAATAATGAGAGAGCTCCAAAACAAAACTGACAAAATGTTACCAACTGATCCTCAAAAGCCTTTTTATGAATGAGGCCTCTATTTTCTTCATTTCCCATTATTTTCTTTCATTTTCCTCCTCACATGCAACCTCTGACCTTTCACCTCCCTTTTCTCCTAATTTCCATTATTTTCATAAATAAATGTGCCAAAATGCCAATTTTCCTTTCCAAAGCCTTATCCATTGCCTTTGCCAATTTCCTTAGCCATAGAAAATCACAAGTGATCCCATCACTAGGATTTTGTGTAGAATTAAGCTTGGAATAAGTGTCCCATCATCTATGGTTATTATTTTACCTTTATTTACTTTTATTGCATGGAATTTTCACCAGGGTTGTTACAAAACCCTCCCCCTTAGGGGGACACTGTCCTCAGTGTTCAACAACACCTATAAACACAAAACTGTTGTAAGAAAAATATATATTGTCGATGGAGCTTTATAACTTAGCTCAATGTAGTATTTACAATGATCACCCTATTGAAAATAAATAATAAATAAAATCAAAATTAAAAAAAATAAATTAAAATAACAAAATAAATAAAAAATAATATATATATATTATATATATATATATATATATATATATATATAATATATATATATATATAATAAAAATAAAACAAAAAAATAAAATAAAATAAAAATGGTATCATAACAACATACCACATAGTGGATCTTTATAACACAGCTCATGGCAGCATTTACATCCATATACATATGTACATAAACCAACATCATCAAAACATATGCCAAGGAAAATACCAAAAGACCAAGCCAAAACTGTTTTTCCTCAACCGGCAACAAGGAAGGATACATAGCCCACATCTGATTTGCCATCTCCCATGTAGATTCTTCAGAACAAAAAAAAAAATGACATCATAAAAACATGCCACATAGTGGAGCTTTATAACACAACTCATGGTGGCATTTACATCCATATACATATGTACATAAACCAACATCATCAAAACATATACCAAGGCATATACCAGAAGACCAAGCCAAAACTACTTTTTCTCAACCGACAACAAGGAAAGATACATAGCCCACATCTAATCTGCCATCTCCCATGTAGGTTCATTGGGACCAAAGTGATTCCATTGCACTTTAACTTGCTCGATTTCTCAATTCCAGAGTATGAGCACCCTTTTCTACAATATACACTGAGTCTCCGACTAGAATTCTCCATCTAGTTCCACCTGCAATATAAATCAGTCAATCACATGATCAACATCCTTAACATAATTTTTAGGCAAATATACATGGAAAACATAATTAACTTTCACTATCGAAGGTAGTGCAAGTCAATAGGCTACTGGCTCAATCCTCTCAATGATACTGAAGGGTCCAAAAAATTGTGGTTCCATCTTGGCACATGATCCAATCCGCAAGTAGCTCTTCTTTGGTTTGATGTGCAAGTACACATGTTCCCCAACTTGGAATTCCTTGAACAACCTGTTCTGAGCTGCATAGATTTTTTTTCCTATCTTGTGCTGCCTTTAGATTCTTCTTGATTACCTACATTTCCTATTCCATGTCTTCCAACATGTCTGGTCCAATCAATGCCCTGTTAACCAAACCACTCCAACTTATGGGAGTGTCGCAACTTTGCCCATACAATCCCTCAAAAGCACTCATTCTCAATTATTCCTGAAAATCGTTGTTGTACACGAACTCCACCAGTGCAAGATACTCTTCCCACTTTCATTGTTGATTCATCACATACATCCTTCACATGTCCTCCAATATCCTATCGACCCTATTTTTCTGTCCATCTGTCTGCAAATGATAAGCCATACTGAAGGCCAAATCTGTGCCTAAACCTGTAAGCAACTCCTTCTAAAACATGGAAGTGAAGTTCACATCCCTGTCTGACACAATCTTCTTTGGAACACCATGCAATATGACCACATCTCATATGAATATGTGTGCTACATCGCTAGTTTAGAATGTAGACTTCACCGGAATGAAATGTGAAACCTACGTCAACCTGTCCACAATAACCATAATGGAATCATGTTATCTCACTACCTTCAGAAAACCTATAATGAATTCCATGGAAATGACATCCCATTTCCACTCTATAATCATGATCATCTATAGCAGCCCACATGGATGCTTACAATCTGCTTTCACTCACTGACAATCAAAACATCTAGTCATGAACTCTACTACATCTCTATTTAGATTCAGCCAATAGTAAAATATCTTCACTCCAATTAATGTTTTTTGATAACCTAGGTGACCTAAATAAGGTTCCGCATGAAACCTCCTCAAGATTGCCTTCTTGATCTCACTGTTATCCGATACATATATCCTATCTCAGATCTTGACTAGCCCATTTTTTGTAAGACAATAATCCATATCGTGTGCACCTGCACTTGTACCTGTACCTATACTATCACCGTTACTTGTACTTATACCATCACCTCTACATGTACTATCACCTGTACCTGTACCTGTGCTCTGTTGCAACCTGTGCATAATATCCATATATCTGACATCCTGTTGACTTGCCCATAAGATCCTATCCTGTAAATCTGTCTTGCTAAGTGATTTAGCTGTATTAGCCTACTGAGGCATCTGCCACCCTGTTCTCTTTACCTTTGATGTACTTTATCTTGAAATCAAAATTGTTGATCGTGGCCAACCATATCCTTCTTGGCATTCAGATTCAACTGGTCAAACAAATACCTCAATCGAATATGATCATTGATAAGTACAAATTTCCTCCCAACAAGATATGATCGCTGCTAACTCAAGATCTTGCATTGGGTAGTTCTTCTCGTGCTCATTTATTTTCCATGACTCATAGCATAGCACCTGTCCATCCTACTTAAGGACTCCACCAAGTCGTCTCTTACAAGAATCTGTGCATACTACAAATTCTTTGTCTTATAGCACGGGTGCATGTGTCAACAACTGCTTGAGTTTCTCAAATCTATCCTCACATTCCTTAGTCCATTCGACCTTCTTACCTTTCCTTTGCAATGATGTTATAGGATAAGAAATCTACGAGAAGTTCTTGATGAACCTCCTATAGTATCCTGCCAAACCCATGAAATATCTCACTTCATCCACACTCTTAGGGGCTACCCACTCCATGATGGCCTTGATATTCTCTAGATTCCATGGAGACAACATGCCCCAAGTAGTGTACCTCAGTTTGAAAGTAACTACACCTATTGAGATTAGCATACAACTGATGCTTTCTCAACAACCTCAAAATTGTTGCTAAATGCTCAGCATGTTCTTCCTCATTTTTAGAATATACCAGTATATCATCAATGAACACAATAAAAAACTTATCCAAATAAGGATGCAACACACTATTCATCAAGCACATGAATGTAGTTGGAGCATTAATTAATCCAAATTGAACAACAACAAACTCATAACGCCCATACCTAGTCCTAAACACAATCTTGTAAATGGCCTCCTCTTTGATGCATTGTCCCTGATGGTATCCAGGTCTCAAGTCGATCTTTGAGAACATTGTTGCTCCATTCAATTGATCAAGCAAGTCATCAATCCTCAGCAAAGGGTAATTGTTCTTGATAACCACTTTGTTCAACTTTATGTAATCAATGAATAATATGAGTGTTCCATATTTCTTCTCTGCAAACAATACAATGCATCCCATGGTGATACACTTTGCCTAAGGTATCCCTTGTCCAGCATTTCTTCAACTGCAACTTTAACTAACCAACTCATGTGTTTTCATTCGGTAAGGTGATTTTGATGCTAGAGTTGCCCCTAGCACTAACTCAATAGAAAATTCTACCTCCCTATGAGGTGGAAACTTTGTAATGTCCTCAAGAAATACATGCTTGAACTATTGTAAATATAGATGCCTTCTCAACACATCTATATCCTGAAATTCCTTACCCTTATCACTAGAAATGTGCACTATGAATAACTTACACCCTTTCCTCTAGATACGCTTTTCTTACATACCTGTCACCATCCTAACTGATGTAGCTTTCTTCTTACCCTGTAAGACTCTTGGTTCTCCATTGCCATCAACATGCTCAATAGATTTGTCATAACAATCTACCTTGGTTCTATGAAGATACAACCAGTCCATGCCCAACAACATATTGTATGAACCCAATGGTAATACATTCCAATGTGATGTGGTAGGAATACCATTCAAATCAAATGCACAAGCTCTTACCCAATGATAAACTTGTTTCTTCATACCTGTAGCCAATTGTACTAACCAAGACTCCACATGCAATTCCTTACTAAAACCACACTTTTCCACCATGTCAGGAGTAACATAGTTATAATTATATCTAGGGTCGGAAAAATAGAAATAAATTGATCACAAATCTTACTCTCCATCTCAATGATAAATGCATGATGCTTTGCCTGTCTGTTATCCAATGTTGCATAAATATGTGGAATACTCTGACCAACATCCCCAACAGTTTGTGGCTCTTGTGCATTGCATATCTTAGGTCTACCATCCTAATTTTGTAGACAATCTATCCTTTGATGATCCTTACCATAAATCCAACACTCTATAGGCTTCCAACATGTCTCCTTGTTCTATTCTCCTGATCAGAACCCTTGTCCTCTATATGATGATTTGAACTTCTTATGTGGTGCAACATTCTCCTTGTTACTTGTATCCTAAGGCCTTGCTCTCTTTCTGTCCCATTTTCCTTTTTTCTTTGCATTACCTCTCTAGTATGGCTTAGTCTCGGTTCTGCGCTTCGATTGTTCATAGAAATGCCTTAGCTTCTGAATGGCCTCCTCCAATGATATAGGCTCATCGAACTCAATTCTATATATAAATGCAACCGATAACCCACTAATGAACCTCTAAATCTTGGCCTTTTCCTCTGTGAGATAAGGCACATACCTTAGTAACTCTAAGAACCTACTAGTGTACCCATCATGTGTTATAGATCCCATCTTTAGCTCATAAAATTATTTTTCCCTGCCATTAAAGTATCTCTCTGAGAAGTACTTCTTCTTGAATAGTCACTCAAACTCACTCCAAGTCAAATCCTCCTCATGAATGCATCTGACATTCTTCACATTTTCCCACCAAATGTTTTCTTTACCTATGAGACTGAATGTACCCACTCTAGCTTTCATGTTCTCTAAATAGTCATGCAACCTAAAGAATTTCTACATGCTAAGAAACCATTCTTATGAATCCTGTGGTTTCTTCATCTCTCCATCAAATGTTGGTGGCTTCGCTTTATTAAAATCATCTAGAAAATATCCCCTATCACTCCTCTTGTAAGGATGATAATGATGACAATCATGATGCCTATCTGAATCAGAACTAGAATCATACCTTTGTCTATCCCTTCCTCTATCTAGAGTGTCCAACAATAGGTCATCTCTAATATGTCATCTCTATTCGACCTGTGACCGTCGTGCGACCAACTGCCATATGCCCCATTAGTCCTATCCTCATACTCATAGCTAATTCGATGTGCTTCCTATCATTGCAAATATGAAAAACTCTGAAGTATTGTTGCATTTAACTCTGCTTGTTTCTCCTGTGCCTGTATGATTCTTGGAATTATCTTCCTTACAACTCCTTATCTCTTCCTTTAATATTTGCAATGTAACTTCCAAATAGAAAGTGTTACCAACACCATACTACTCTTCAGATTCATAGGGAGAGTCCTTGTAGTCAACCATTTTGCTAGCCATTTGATATTTCTTCCTGCAAGGTGTATCATGTCAGCTAAACCAAATCACAATAAACCAACATACCTTAGTATAGCTTGAGGAGGATACCTTGTCTACAAGTTCAACAAATCAACATGATACATGTATGACATAATCATGATAGTATATAGAAACAAAAAACATAAGCATATGACCATGTAACCACCATTCTAGCTAGGGTCCAATCATTAATGCATGACCTCAACAACAACACACACCATGACCTCGTACATGAAAACCAACATCATTACTTCATTATACACTTGACCACATTCAAGCTTGAACATGCATAAGCGATGCATAACCATCCACACATACGCATAAACACGTATGATCAAGCATGCATGAACAATACTTGAAATCAAACCTGCAAGAATGATATGTGCAACCAAGCATACAAGAATGTAACCAAAAAGAAATATTGCAATCGAAATACTACAATGATACATGTAAGTGACATAAATTGACATGTAACGAGTCATCCACTCATGATGCTGCATTCCACCACAACAACCTCAAGTTTCACTTGACAAGATCACTACAACCATGAACAACATCATGCAAATGAAACAAGCACATTAAATACAAGTGTGAGAGACACACATGCAACTGACATGCATGCATGACCAACACATAGCCCATCTAGTCCAAGGGGTGAATGTTGGGCATGGAATCCCCCCAAGGCATGTTTTGGGGCTCAAAGCCCAAGTTTTGACCCAATATTTTTGTAAAGACTCCATGAATTGCGGGCGCGAAGTGCAAAATGTATGATAGAGTCACAGGGTTGTCCGCCCTAGTTTTGTAATGTAATTTTGGCCTCCCCATGGTCTATAGACCATGGGATTGTATAAATAGAGCGAGGCTCTAAGTGTAAAAGATAGACAAGTAGTAGAGAGAAGAAAGAGTCTAAGCGACTAAGCAAAGTGTGTCTTTGGGTCGTAGAGTAGGAGAAGGCTCTGCAGCTGAGTGTGCAGAGGCCTAATAGTCTACAGCGGAGTGCACGGACCCCTACAGCTGAGTGCGTAGGGAAAAGTCGAGTTTGTAATCGAGGAAAGAATTAATAAAGAGACGTTTTATCATAATTGTGTGCATCGTTTCTTGAATTAATGCGTGGTTGATATAATTTGTGAATAAATTGTTTATTTACTGTGCACACCAGTGTATTGTTAAGTATAACTTAAAACATGCAAGTATGCTAAGATAATCAATTAACAGTGGAGTATCAGTAAGGTCTTGGGTAATAACAACATTTAGCCCCCGAGTAGGGCTGCACAAAGACAGCATCTCAAACTACGAGGTACGGGAAAGTGCACGTAGCAACATGCGTGTAGGGTCAAGCCACGGACAACTTGAACTCATAAGACGTCTCTAGGGTGCGGAAACCTGGTTCTAGCACCCTCCCATACTACTTTGAATGAGACCTCAGTCCGCGTTCCGCAAACTATTTCTGAAAGGGCCAATAGTACTGAGATTTGTTTGGCTAAATCAACTTTGAACCTGGGTGAGGCCCCAATAAGCCAACAAATTCTTTCGTTGCTGAGACCGAGATCTGCATAAGAGATGTCTGATGTCGTGTCATTGGAATCTGACAAAGAAAGAAATTGAAGATTGGTTTGACAGAAAGATTCACGAGTTTGCAGCTCAGGAAAACAAGAATCCGTGAGTGTCGAAGGAAGAGTGGTTAGGGCACTACTTATATACAAAAATCCATGAAATTTGCTTTACATCCTGAGTTGTACGAGTGGATCCCGAAGCTAGAAGATAGTCACAGAGGGTGTAGGCTCGACAAACCTATTGTGTGGACTCCAGAGTTGGTGCACAGACTGGAAGCATCAGAAGATAAAATCACGTGCACTGTGTACCATTGGCTCAATCGAATTATAGGAGGGTTTATCACCAAGTTCACAGTAGATACTTCAGTCAGTTATAGCGAGGCGGAACGACGCTTCCTCAAAGGACCGCAAGGTAAGTACATTAAATCTTTGAACACTTGGATTAAAATTCTACTGTGTGAAAAGTGGTTATGCGAATAAATTGATGTTTGGGGCTACACGAAATGGGAAGATCTACAGAAATGAAGGTAGCGTAGAATTAGAGACTAGTCTCTTGATTTCACCTCCACGGGAGGGCGAGGAAGATCTCACAAAAGTTTCACCAAGAAGTGCGATCAATCTGATAAGACAACGAATTCCATGCATACCACCCCCACCTACACCACCACCAATTTCACCATCTTCACCCCCATCTTCGCCCACACCACCTCTGCCACCACCACAGTTCAATATGGAAAGTGCAATAAAATTTATGGTGTTCAAAGGAGTAGGGAATGAAGATCTGGACCAATTTTGGTTCGTAGTAAAGGATGTATGGGAAGTGCAACGAGTCATGAATGACAACATAAAGAAACCAATGTTGGTCAGCGCTTTGCAAGATCGTGCATTGACATGGTACATTAAGCAGTCCAATGAAAATCCAAACATAGGGATTGTGGATATCCAAGCTGCGCTAAACAGGGAATTTAGCAGGCCAAAATTAGAGACACAGTCAATTATTGGATTTAAGGAAATCGTGATGCTTCCAGGCGAGACCCCTTGGGAGCTAGATTAGAGATTGAGGTGTATGATTCGTGAAGCCAACGTGACCTTGACAGATGGGAAACACTGCACATGGTTTGTAGTGTTACTAATGCCACATCTAAGGAATGCATTGTCACAATGGAAGTTGTCAGCTTAGGCTGAGGCCTTTGAGATCGCAATGAGAATGCACGAGACCCTGATACAAGATCCTAACCTGGGAGTCTAATAGATCCACGTGTAGTTGAAAAACTCATGTCTTGAAATGCAGAGTTTGAAACAAGACAGGACAACTCGCTCAGAAGTGCACAAGGAGGTATGGTGCATAAAGTGCAAAGTCTAGGGACATGACAAGGACCATTGTCCAGTCTTTGCAAAATACCTGGTAAGAGGAGGGCCAATTCCATTGAGACCAAAGGCACAAGCAGGACCAAGTATGGTGCCTGCATTATGGTGCGCGATTTGTTAGATAGGAGGGAAGCATGCTATAGATAATTTCCATCTACTACAGAAGTATACGCAGACATCCCAGTAGTTGTTCTGTAATTTCTGCAGGTCAGTAGGCCATGATGAGCGCACCTGTAGAATTTATGAACTGATGATGGATCAAAATCCTACCTATAGAGTTCAGACCAAAATGCGAGCCCTCGATCAAAATGTAGGAATGGCGTGCACTAGATTTCTGGGGTGTGGACGAGGTCGAGGTGGAATGGGGCCATGAAGGGGTCACTGGTAGCTGATTTGTTACAATTGCAGAGGGTTGAGGCATTCTGCCCATGATTGTACAATTCCAACAAGGCCATCATGCTTATATTGTACCCAGGTTGATCATGACATGGAGGAATGTCCCACGCTAACAAAGAGGTTACGTGATAAAGGAGCACTCCCCCGACTTAGAACCTACAAATGATGAGGTCTGAGCCGCGTGAGGAAGAACCAAATGTAAATATCATGCTCCGAAGTGGTATTACGACAAGAGCTGACAAAGGTAAGTAGCCCGAAGATAGTGCCTAGGTTCACAAGGCTCCAACAAAGGAATCAAAATTTGATTTGGAGAATGCGAAGTTGACATTCATGGAAGTTAAGAAGAGCTTCGCAGAGGCCTCCACTTCAGGTAGTAAATACAAACTAAAACCAGAAATAGACCCATCAATACTCACTACCTTTCTGGAGACATGCATGAAGCTGTTGTACGACAGCAAGGCTATGAAGGGGTTGCAAGAACTCATCACTAGATGTGATGGGACCATGCCAAGAGAATCGCACATATTTCGAAAGCTCGGGAAGCACACAACGCAAACAAGAAGAGAGATGAGATTGACCATGCAGATCAAGAAATATGAAATGGATCAAGTGATTTTGGATCTAGGATTAGACATGAACTTCCTGCCAAAGCAGACATGGGAGCGCATGGGCAGGTCCATGTTGCAATGGTCTCCTATTCAATTGCGAATGGAAAACTAGCAAAAGGTCCTACCTATGCAAATATTGTGAGGAATAATATTAGATATCGAAGGTGCGAGCACACTTGCAGATTTCGAAGTGATAGAGATTATTGATGATAGAAATCCCTATCCCACGCTACCGGGAATAGATTGGGCCACTAACATGAATGGAGTGATAAATCTAAAGAAGAACAAGATGATTTTAGAGAAAAAATCACTGGGCGTAATGGTACCTTCAGACCCTACAGAAGGATTGCTCTACATAGAGTTGGTGTGTGACTATGATAGTGATGACGATCTAGATTGTATCTACAAGATAACTTCATGGGAGAAAGAATGGGTGAATCCAACAACAGATGGCAGGATTTTGTGGGAGCGCAAAAGCTCTTGCACCTCATATTCAGATGAGGAGATAGAACTATGGCAGAACTGGTTACACGAGGTAACCACACTCAACAGCAACATGACGATAAAGTCATTGTGCTGCATGGAAACAGAGGTAAGAGATTTACCTATGTATGATGGGTTAACAGTGGTGGATGATTTCCTCAAAAAATTTGGAAGAGAAGTGCCAGAACAATAGTGTTTCGATGCTCTAAAATGGGCACTGCGCGCAACGCCCGCAAGATGGTGGGGTACACATCAAAGAAGTTTTTAGGACTGACGTGAATGCAAAAGGATGATGCACATATGGTTTGGGATGCCTCAAATGCATCTAATAGACAAATATGATGAGAGGGATGATCCACGAGCACACCTCACGAAATGGACCAAGGTCTACGAGGAAGAGCCACAACATGAGTGGGTGCACCTGTTATGTCATACCCTAGTTATCATACTCATGCATATGTATGCTGAGATAGAGCTCTGCCATGGCATGAGTGAATGGGATATCTTGTGCGAAGAATTCCTATTAACCTTCACGTTTTAAGATCGTTGGTGGGGTACTGTTGATGATGCGCTACAAGCAGTAAAAGCAGCTATCTTCAAAATATCCCAGGAGCCAATGGAAGTGCTTCAGCCAAAATGGGTGACCCAGCTGAGCTGCATGCTGGAGTGTTACAATGTAAACATTGAGGAGGATGATGAAGATCCACAAAAAATCAACACCAAAAACTAAAGGATATCGCGAGTTTCAAGGACTAATGATTGAAGATCCTGACATCACCGTGCCGGTAAAAACAAAGCAGATAAACATTGGGACAGAGGTCGAACCGAAGTATGCAACACTTGGTGACTACTGGGACAATGCCACGGTCGATAAGGTCGCTGAGTTACTTCGTGAGTACCAAGACTTATTCCCGACAAAGATCACAGACTTAAAAGGGATGCTTGGCGATTTAAGGATGATGACGATCACCTTGAAACCCAACGCGAAGCAGGTTAAGCAGAGGCCTTACCGCTTGAATCCAAAATACAAGGAAAAGGTCCGTGTAGAATTAGATAAAATGCTCACGACTGGAATTATTGAACCGGTGGAAGAATCTGACTGGGT
The DNA here is from genome assembly GCA_000404065.3 of Pinus taeda. Classification (NCBI taxonomy): domain Eukaryota; kingdom Viridiplantae; phylum Streptophyta; class Pinopsida; order Pinales; family Pinaceae; genus Pinus; species Pinus taeda. Next base: position 89,482 of record APFE031178389.1, on the reverse strand, counting down.
AAGCCCTATGGTATTACAGGAAAAGATGTAGAAGGGTGAGATAAGAATATGCATGGACCTCAAGAAATTGAATGATTCCTATGTGCATGACCCATTCCCGACCCTGTTCACAGATGAAGTATTGGAAAATGTTGGCAAATAAGAAGCATACTCTTTCACGAATGGGTTCTTAGGGTACCACTAGATCAAAATCATGCCGGAAAATAGGAGCAAGACCACCTTTGCAATTGAACAAAGCTGCTTTCAATACATTGTTATGCCATTTGGATTGAAGAAAGTGCCGGCCATCTTTTCGAGCATAGTTTTTGCCGCATTCAAAGAATACATCCACAAGTTTCTGGAGCTCTATATGGATGATTAGACTATCTTTGGATTGGTTAAGCAACACGTAGCAAGCTTACGCTTGATGTTGGATACTTATCTATGACACCAGATTACGCTAAACCTTAAGAAGTGCACGTTCCTTGTTCCCTTTAGGAACCTATTGGGACACGTGGTTTGCAAACAGGGACATGGTAGACCCTGAGAAGATTGTAGTAATTCTGAATTTGGAAACACCGTGAAGTGTTAAAGAGTTGCGCGCTACCTTGGTACACACAAGCTACTATAGGAAGTTCATCAAAAGCTATGCCCAAATCACCACACCTATGGAGAAAATATTGAAAAAGGATGTCACATTTTTCTAGAATGATGATTGCATGAAGAGCCTGGATGTCCTAAAGAGGAAATTGGCCTCTGCTCCAATCCTGGTCTTCCTAAAATGGGATGTGGAGTTTCATGTCTATGTTGACACGTCGTTTATAGTGCTGGGAGCAGTACTAACACAAAAGCGTGGAGAGGGCTTGGATCACCCTATCGCGTTCACGAGTTGCGTGATGTCTAAAGTAGAAAAGAACTATTCCACAACTGAACACGAGGGGTTGGCTATGGTGTATGCACTCCAAAAATACTGCCACTATTTACTGAGAGGACATTTCAATATGTATACAGACCATTCGGTGCTGAAATACTTGGTCAATAAACCTATGTTGGGCAAGGGGGGCACATCTATAAGTGGTTCTTATTATTCCAAGAATATGACTTTGAGGTCATGGTAGAACCTAGACGCTTGAACGTAGGACCGAATCACTTGTCGCGTATTGAGATAGGCGAGGAACCTACTAGTTTGGAGGAAGGATTACCTAATGCAACGCTCTTTTCTGTGCGCGTTGTGGATGGAAACTTCGAAGATATAATCCACTTCCTGACAACAGTTACCACACTAAAGGAATACTCCTTCCAACAGAAGAAGGAGTTGGTGGTGCGCGCGGCGGATTTTTCTGTCATCGCGGAGAACCTATATAAAATGGGAAATGATGAGATATTGCAAAGGTACGTACCTGAATTTGAATGAAGACGGATCCTCACAAAAGCATGTGGGGGAACTGTAGGAGGACACTATGTAGGACGTGCAACCACACTAAAGATTCTTCACGTAGGGTTTTGGTGGCCAACCCTTCACCAGGATTCAAAAGCACACTGTAAGGCTTGCGATATATGTCAAAGGACTGAAAACCATTATGGAGGGGCGAGATGTCGTTGAATCCACAAATGACACTGCAGTCATTCGATAAATGGGCAATTGACTTTATAGGACCTATCAAACCCTAGGGAAAAATGGGCGCGTGATACAGCATCACCGTGACGGAGTACCTGACGCACTATGTAGAAGCACAGTCAGTCAAATACTTCACGACCACCACAGTTTTGAAGTTTTTGTTTGAACACATGTTGACCCAATTTGGCTACCCAAAAATCTTAATGAGTGATCGTGGTACACATTTCCTTAATGAAACCATCACCGCACTCATAGAATAATTCCAGGTGTATCATCATAAAAGCACACCATATCACCCACAAGCCAATGGGACAGTAGAAGCATTCAACAAAATACTGGAGACTGTGCTAACCAAAGTGTGCAACGCACAGCAAAGAGATTGGGACCTACACATACCTACAGTACTATGGGCTTATAGGACAACGTGTAAGAAACTAACAGGACAAACACCTTTCCGGTCAGTTTATGGCATGGAAGCTATTATGCTGATGGAATATATTGTACCTCGTCTACGGATAGCAGTGCTCACAGGTATGATGAACTGTGAAGCTCTGGAGGAAAGGCTTGCACAATTGGAAGAACTTGAGGAGGAACAGTTCTTGGTTGGTTTTCATCAGCACGTACAAAAGAAGCGTGAAAAGGCCTGGCATGATCGCCATATTAAGTTGCGCACCTTCAAGGTAAATGAATTAGTGCTGTTGTATGATAGTAAGTTTGAAAATTTTCTGGGAAAGCTCAGAATGCATTGGCTGGGACCATACATGGTTAAGGAGGTCATAGATGGAGGCACGGTCTAGCTAGTCAAAATAAATGGAGATCCTTGCCCAAGCAAAGTAAATGGCAGCCGCTTAAAGCCCTACACGGGTGGCCCGGCTATCTGACTAACTGGCGAAAGCACATTATTCGTGCTCCAAGGATCTGGATAGATGTGCGGGACTATAAAAACATCCAAGGGATACCGGCACAAATGCAAAGAAGTAGTTTGGACACAAAGGTCTCGGAACAACGTATGCGGTAGATCCAGCAAGCAACAACTCAGTTCGAGAACAATTGGACAGACTCCATGCCAAGATCGCCGCACCGACAAAGTGACTTGAGGGTGAGTCCCAATGTTTGTGTTGGGGGCCTATTGGGCATGGAATCCCCCCAAGGCATGTTTTGGGGCTCAAATCCAAAGTTTTAACCCAATGTTTTTGTAAAGACTCCGCGAATTGTGGGCGCGAAGCGTGAAATGTATGATAGAGTCACAAGGTTGTCTGCCCTAGTTTTGTAATGTAATGTCGGCCTACCCATGGTCCATAGACCATGGGATTGTATAAATAGAGTGAGGCTCTAAGTGTAAAAGATAGAAAAGTATTAGAGATAAGAAAGAGTCTAAGCAACTAAGTAAAGTGTGTCTTTGGGTCGTAGAGTAGGAGAAGGCTCTGTAACTGAGTGCGCAGAGGCCTGGTAGTCCGTAGCTGAGTGCACAGACCCCTGCAGCTAAGTGTGCATGGTAGAGTCGAGTCTATAACCGAGGAAAGAATTAATAAAGATAAGTTTTATCATAATTTTGTGTATTTTTTCTTGAGTTAATGCATGGCTGATATAGTTTGTGAATATGTTGTTTATTTACTGCAAGCACCTGTATATTGTTAAGTATAACTTAAAGCATGCAAGTAGGCTAAGATAATCAATTAACAGTGGAATATCAGTAAGGTCTTGGGTAATAACAACATTTGGCCCCTGAGTAGGGCTGCTTGAAGGAAACATCTCAAGCTACGAGGTACGGGAAAGTGCACGTATCGACGTGCGCACAAGGTCAAACCATGGTCCACTTGAACTCATGAGACATCTCCAGGGTGCAGAAACTTGGTCCTAGCACCCTCCCATACTACTTCGGGTGAGACCTTAGTCCGCGCTCCATAGAATGTTACTGAAAGGGCCAGTAGTACAAGGATTTGTTTGGCTAAATCAACTCTGAACCTGGGTCAGGCCCCAATAAGCCAACGATGAACCGTGCTTTAATACCACCTTGTAACACCCTCCTCCCACATCTACCCAAGCAACCGACCAGTTGAGGTAAACATACGACGAGAGGCCACTATGATATAATTCGACCTCCTAAATCACGTTAAGGAAGTGGAACCAATAGAAACACACCATACATACATTAATCATTAGCTACAGGACCCTCAGGAACCAATCCAATACTTTAGACATCTTGCCTTGGGGTCCCACTGAACTTTTCGATAACTTAAGCCTCTGTTGCTCCCATTCTATAGGCATGAGGGTGACCAGAAACCGAAAGTCACTCTTAGAGGCTTGACTAACAGTGACCAGTGACCATAATTATCAGTGCTATGCCAATGACTCCAAGATTTGAGCCACTTTTTTAGGCCTAAAGCCCAGGTCACTGCCCAGAATTGAACCATCTCTTCAAATTGGAAAAATAACATGGAAATGACAGTAATAAAGAAATCACTTGTTCAAGATCTTGATTGGACTCCTACTAGCCATGACAGGCATTTCATCAAACATATTGCAAATCTGTAGTCTACAAGTTTAATTAATAGTTCTAAGCATATGGGTCTCACACTTAACTGGGAATCACTAAGAACCATTAATGCCTCAACACATCAATTTCCATTCCATCCATTAGGTCAAAGATACATTGATCATTCAATTACAAGTAAAAACATGATGAAATCCATACATGGCTATAGCCATAAAACACATACATAACCAACATAATAGAAATAGAAATACTCATGAATGTACAGTCATATAGACCACATATAATCCATCAAAATGGTCATAGAAATACAAGGAGAAATAACCTTTCATTAATTATGCAAAATCCAAACCTGGGATGGGACTTCCATGTTCCACCCAACCATAGAATGGCTAAGCCAAATATCTATTAAGCCATTCACCCTTGTTCCATATTCCAAGCATGAATGTGGGATCTCATAGAACACATCAATCAAAACTTATCCAGGGCTTCTAGGGGCCATCCACCTCAACCCATCAAAAAGTGATTCCACCTCACGGTCAGACATCACAAAACCATCATTAGGTTGGTCTCCATCCAAGCCTTCCAGGGCTTCCAGAGCGTTTGTTCCAACCAAGGCTTCTAGGACTAGTAACTCAACCCATAACTGTAATTGGGATTCCAGGGCATTTGTCCAACCAAGGCTTCCAGGACTAGTAACTCAACCCACCAAGAGCTTCTAGAGCGTTTGTCCAACAAAGGCTTCCAGAACTAGTAACTCAACCCAAGTTGTTACAAGGCTTCCAGAGCGTTTGTCCAACCAGGGCTTCCAGGAACTAATAACTCAACCGAAGCTAAGGAAACATAAGAACCAACCAAAAACAAAAAATGAAAGTAAACCCAGAATCACCATGGATATCTAGGAAATGGAAATGCTAGGTAATCCATTGTCAATCCAGCAATCCCCCATGACAATGACAGATCACAACCAAGAAACCACATGCATGTGCCATGCATGCAAAACTAGTGAAGGAAACATACATGCAACTCGTTACCTGCAAGAAAATTTAATGTAGTTGTTGATCCTGATGCCTTCTTGTGCTTTCCTGCATTTCCTCTTCCTTCTTGCTCCAAAATCCAAGTATGTTACACCCACCAAGGATTCTCCAAGAAAACTCTAAGTCTCCAAGATTATGAGAGAGAGAGAGAGAGAATAATGAGAGAGCTCAAAAACTAAACTGGCAAAAGGTTACCAACTAATTGTCAAAAGCCTTTTTATGAATGAGGCCTATATTTTCTTCATTTTCCATTATTTTCCTTCATTTTCCTCCTCACATGCAACCTGTGACCTTTCACCTCCATTTTCTCGTAATTTCCATTATTTTCATAAATAAATGTGCCAAAATTCCATTTTTCCTTTCCAAAGCCTTGGGCATTTCCTTTGCCAATTTCCTTAGCCATAAACAATCACAAGTGGTACCCATCACTAGGATTTTTCTCAACATTCAGCTTGGAATAAGTGTCCCATCATCCATGGTTATTATTTTCCTTTATGGTGCATTAGGGATGATGATATATAGGTTTTCTCAACTGGGCATGGATCGAGTCATACCGCATGGAATTCTAAAAGGCCACTTCCTCATTTCTAGGAATGTCAATGCAACATATTTGGAAATGGAAGTTAGGATATACTTCAGAAACTAATCCATGAAGAAACAATAATTAAATTATGGATCCTTGCATAGGATTTTCCATCTACGCCATCCCTAAATGTGATCGCTGATGTGGGTGGTAGTGAGTTGGCATTATATTATTAGAATCACAATGCCTGTGTCATGGTATATAGGTAGCTTGAAGTGTGAGAGGAGGATATTTTGACAGTAGTGAACACTTGATGTAGGCCATGATGATGGTACATGTACCACTTCACAAGAAAATTGATTAGTGTGCATAATGGAGTTCGAGGAACATATGGAGGATCAGATATGGTTAGTGTGTCTCTTGGAAATTTCTCTCAAACCTAGGGATATCTAAGGGAATATTTGTTGGCATAGGGGGCATAGCTATATCCTAAAAGATAGGATCATTTATTAATTGTTTCAAATCAAGTTTAAACTAGCAATAAACAGAAGGAAGGGTTGATCCAAGAGGATCTCGTCAGATCAGTTGCACAGGTTCATCGTCAGTGTTCAGTGTCGTCGTGAGCATTTAGTTCGATGTCAGAAATTGTTTATTATCGTTCAAGCAGTTCAGGAGATGTTAATGGTTTTCATGGTGATGGTTTTGTACCTAATTTTTGACATGTGGTTGTCGTCAATTCCACTAGGATTTGGAAGTCGACATGTGTTTTTCGTTCTCCTCGCAGGATGTAGGTTTTGTCAATCACTCGTAGGTTAATCATCGACATGGGTGTGTCATCCGTTGCAAGGGTTCAATATGGTTTGTCGTCATGTGATGGTGTGTTTGGGTGAACGTCACTTTGTGAAAAATGATTGTAATTAGGTTTGGATGAACACTATGTATTAAACCCTAAAACTAAATCTAATCCAAAACCTAATCCTAAACCCTAAACTATCAAATTCATGCATCAAAATACATTAAGCCTATGCTAAAGTCTAACCATAAGCGCTATACCTAAATCTATGTGCTAAATGAACATAAAACTATGTTGTATAACCCTCGGCCTATTGCAGAAGAATAAAAAAACATTGCAAAAAACATTAAAACATTGCAAAAACAATACCACAATATTAACTGTGCGGGAGAAGACTGCGGGCAATGGTAGCATGTGAACAACGTTGTGGGAACTGCCTTATTTTACCATAGTTCCTAACCACAACGGGGGTATAAACCATAACATGTGACCAGAGTCAAGTGTTGACCATCAGGGTATGTTAACCTCCAGGTTTGGAAACTGCACAGAGAGTTAATATAATATTGCGGGCATGTGAATGACTAGCAGTTACGGTGGCAGATATCAGTTATAGTTAATCGTAGCAGAAACCCGTGGGAGAAGATCGTTATACATGTGAACAACCAGAGTAATGGTAGTTGGATGTTGGACGTGGGATCCCCCAAGGCAAGTTTTGGGGCTTAAATCCCAAGTTTTGACTAAGTCTGATGTAAAGACTCCAGGAATTGTGGGCACGGAGCGTGAAGTTGTAACTGATTCATAGGGTTGTCTGCCCTTACTTTTGTAATATAATGTCGGCTTGAGAATTCTACCCATGATCCGCTGACCATGGGATTGTATAAATAGAGTGAGGCTCTAAGTGTAAAGGGACATAGATCCATGTAAGATCTAATGATGATGAATTGAGTCTTGGTGGAAGTGTAAAGTCATTTTTTGGTTCGTAGAGTAGGAGAAGGCTCTGCAGCTGAGTGCATGGACCCCTGCAACTAAGTGTGCAGGGTGAGTCGAGTCTATAACCATTGGAGAAATTAATAAAGAGAATTTTCTTATCATTCTATGTGTCTTTTTCGTGTTTTATGCGTTGAAGTATATTGGGTATGAATTGCAAGTTTACTATTTATTTTCTGCACGAACTTATATGAATATGTTGAATAAGTGAATATAAGATAAGTATCTGTTTAGGTGAAGTTAACTAATAGCTATAAGAAGATAAGTAAGATCCACAGTGTAACTTAGGGAAAGAGCGCAGATCGCTCCCTTAGCAACATGAAATCACCCCAACCCCTGAATAGGGCTACGGGAAGGAAATTATAACAAAGCACGAAGGCCTCATAGGTTAGGAAAGTGAGTGAAGTGACCTGTGTGAAGGTATTCATAGTTGGACTAAACTGAACCCTCAGACATCTCAAGGGTGTGGAAACTTGGTTCCAGCATCACCCCATACTGCTCAGGTGGGACCTCAATCCGCACTCCATGGGTTTTTGCTGAAAGGGCCAATAGTACAGGGATTTGTTTGGCTAATTAACTCCAAACCTAAGTCAAGCCCCATCAAGCCAACAAATGGTTCCGTTTCCTGGACTGGAATCTGCATAGAGATGTCCGATGTCACGTCACTAGAATCCAACTAATAAGGAGATTGAAGGGTGGTAGGATAGGAAAATTCTTAAGTTTGGGGCATAGGAGAATAGGAATCTACAACTATCGGAGGAAGAGTGGTTAGATTGCTACCTGTACAAAGATATCCATGAAATTTTCTTCACGTCTGAGTTGTACGAGTGGATCGGGAAGCTAGCAAATAGCCAAGGAAGGTGGAAGCTCGATGGACCTATTGTGTGGATCCTAGAGTTGGTGGGCAGATTGGAAGCATTGAAGGATAAGATTGCATGTGTTGTTTATCACTCGCTCGATCGGATTGTAGGAGGATTCATTACTGAGATTGCAGTAGATACTTTGGTCAGCTATAGCGAGTCAGAGCGATGCTTTCTTAAGGGACCACAAGGTAAGTACGTAAAGTCTCTGAACACTTGGATTAAAATATTATTGTGTGAAATGAGGATTATGTAGCTACATTGATGTTTGGGGCTATGCAAAGTGGGAGAATCTACAGAAACGAAGGAAGTGCGAGACTAGAGACTAGCCCCTTGATTTCACCTCTGCAAAGAGACGAGGAAGAGCTCGCAAAGGTATCTCCATGAAGTGCGATACATTTGATAAGGCAGAGGATTCCGCGCATACCACCTCCACCCACTCCACCACCAGTTTCACTATCATCACCTTACCACCTCCACCACCATTGCGTTTTAAGATGTCGAGCTCGATAAAGTTGCCTGTGTTCAAGGGAGTAGGAAATGAAGAGCCAAAACAATTTTGGTTCATTGTAAAAGCTGTATGGGAAGTGTAGGGAGTTACGAATGATAATATCAAGAAAGCGACATTGGTTAACACTCTACAGGATCACATGCTAACCTGGTACATCAAGCAATCAAGTGATAATTCGAATGCGGGAATCACCATTATCCAAGCTACGCTAACTAGGGAATTTAGTAGGCCAAAGTCAGGAGCGCAGTCGATCATTGGGTTCAAAGAAATCATGATGCTACCAGGTGAGACTCCTTGGGAGATGGATCAGAGGCTGAAGTGCATGATTCGTCAAGATAACATGACTCTGACGGATGGACAACACCGTGAATGGTTTGTAGCATCACTATCACTGCATTTGAGGAACGCGTTGTCATAGAAAAGGTTAACAACTTAGGCAGAGGCCTTAGAGATCGCGATAAGGCTGCATGAGACCCCACTGCAGGATCCTAACCTAGGAGTTCAGCAGATCCACGTGCAATTGAAGAACATATGCCCAGAGATGCTAAGTCTAAAACAGGACAGAACAGTCCAACCAGAAGCATGCGAAGAGGTGTGGTGTGTGAAATGCAAAGGTCAAGGCCATGATAAAGACCACTACCTAGTATTCGAAAATTACCTCATGGGAGGGGGACTGATGTCGTTAAGACTAGTAGCACAATCAGGACCAAGTGCGGTGCTTTCTTTGTGGTGTGTGATTTGTCAAATAGGAGGAAAGTATGCTACAAACAACTGCCATTTGTTGCAAAAGTACACACAGAACTTGCAACAGTTGTTCTGTAACTTCTATAGAGCGGTGGGACACGATGAGCACACATGTAGAAGTTATGAGCTAATGATGCATAGAACTCCCACCTATAAGGTTCAAGCAAAAATGCAGCCCCTAGACCAAGGAGCAGGGATGGCACAAACCGGATTGCAGGGGCGCAGATGACGTCGAGGTGGAGGAGGACTTGGGAGAGGTCGCAGACAACTGATTCGCTACAATTATGGAGGGCTAGGACATTATGCCCATGATTATACAAATCCGTTGCATCCATAATACATGTATTGTACCTTGTTTGATCATCAGACGGAGGATTGTCCTACATTGATAGCTAGGCTATGTGACAAGGGAGCGCTATGACCTCCCCCAAATTAGAACCTGCAAATGATGAGGTTTGAGCTGTGCAAGGACGATCCAAATGTAAATATTATGCTCTAAAGTGGAATTACGATGGGAGATGATAAAGGCAAACAACATGAAGTACCTGGGTTTGCAAAGCTTCGGTGACAGAAGTAGATTTTGATTTGGAGGGCACTCAATAAACCTTTATGGAAGCTAAGAAGAGCTTCACTAATGCCTCCACTTCAGGAAGCAAAGATAGGCCGAAGCCAGAAATGGACCCATCGATGCTCATAATGTTCATGAAAACATGCATGAAGCTATTATGCGATAGTAAAGTTGTAAAAGTATTGCAGGAACTCATTAACAGATGCACTAGGACTGTGCAAGGAGAGCCATGCATAGTCCAAAAGATTGGAAAGCATAAGATGAGGATGGGGAGAGAGTTGAGGCTAACCACACAGATTGGAGGATATGGGATGGAACAAGTAATTTTGGATTTAGGGTCGGATGCGAGCATTCTTCCGAAGCAAACATGGGAGCACATGGGGAGGCCTATGCTGCAGTGCTCTCCTATTCAGTTGTGCATGGCAAACCAACAGAAGATAATGCCCCTAAGGTGATTGCAAGGAATCACTATGGATATTGAGGGAGAGAGCGTGCTAGCAAACTTTGAAGTGATAGATATTATTGATGACAACAATCCCTACCCCACGCTCTTAGGAATTGATTGGGCCAGTGACATGAATGGGGTGATTAATCTGAAAAAGCGCAAGATGATTTTCGAGTAGAAATCTTTGCGCATAGTAATACCATTGGACACTGCTATGGGATCATGCTACACTGATCCAGTGCATGACTATGAAAGTGAGGACGATTTGGACTACATCTACAAGATAACCACACAAGAGCAAGACTAGGTAAATCCCACTACAGATGGATGAATTTCATGGGAGAACGAAAGTTATTGTACTTCAGATTCGGATGAAGAGATAGAGTGATGGTAGAATCGGTTACACAAGGTAACCACGTTGAACTGTAACATGATGACAAGATCGTTGCGTTGTGTATCGACGGAAATGAGAGATTTACCTACTTATGATGGATTAGGTGAGGTAGATTCTTTCCTGGATCAATTTGAGAGGGAGGTGTTGGAAAAACAATGTTTCAAAGCCCTGAATTTGGTATTGTGCGCTACGCCCGCGAGTGGTGGGGAATGCACAAAGGAAAACTTGATTATTGGTGTCCCTATAGGATAATTATGTGCACATGGTTTGGGAAAACTATAGGGCGGTCAGCGAGTAGATACAATGACTAGGATGATCCGTGTGTGCATCTATCCATATGGGTACAAACCTATGGTAAACCAACTACGCGGATGAACATGAACTTCATGATGGGAAATATGGACAATAAGCATGTGTTAGGGGGGGAATGCGTGAACGACTCCTCAAGATGGAATGAAAGAGTGTGGAAAGAACAAGCGTGCAAACGGTTGCCCACGTGGAAGCCTTTCACGAAGTGTGTAGAGCACTAAACAAGGTATGTAATACATAGTGAAGATATTGGGACCTACGCGTACCAACAGTCCTATGGGCTTATAGGGTGACATGCAAGAAACTAATGGGACAAATCGCCTAATCCACGCATAGCAGCACCCGCAAAAATGACAAATCGCAAAGCCTCAAAAGAGGGGATCGCGTAGCTGGAAGAAGAAGAACGCTTGGGACCTGATGAAGAGATCCAACGGGGTAATCTTAGGCTCCAAGAACTCTTCAATGAAAAATCTCATTTGAGGGAGAAAAGCTCCATGGTGGAAGAATAAGTCAAGAAGTTGGAGGGAGGAATGAAAAGGGATTTTCTTGATAAAAGAACTGTGGTGATAAAATGGGATGCTCGTGATTGTATTGATAAATTGGAAGAATACCACAGAGAGTTGATCAGTTTGTATCCTTGGATTGGACCACGTATTACTAAAAGGATCATAGATGACGGTGTGATACAAATGGTAAAATGCACGATGCAAGTAGTAAGGTTAAAAGAAAAACTATTCCAAGAAGAAGTAAATGATGATTAGGTAAAGCTGTATACAGGTTGTGTGACCATCTGACTAGCCGTGGGAAGCATAGTCTTAGCGCTCCAGGAAGTTGACAGGAGGCACAAGACTATAAATTACTCTGCTCGAGAGCTACACGATGTCGGGACTACGTGCAAAAGCGAAGCGTCACAGGGTCCGGGACAGCACAAGGGTAGCTGCGCTGCTGCATAGGTTGGCTGGAAAGTGACCATTATAGTCACTATTCATGATGTGATGCTTGGTTTCAGACCAAATGGATTAGGAAGCAGGAATTTAAGGCGATATTTATGGGAAAGATTTGGGAAAATCTGCCGCCAAGGGAATATTAATGGACTGGATTTGGGGGGAACAGTCAAATTTGAATTCAAAAGGTGTTGTAAATTATAAAGGGCTGCCCAGCAAACAACACTTGGTCATTTGAGAATTGAGTTGTCCTGTGCCCAAAGTATTATGAACTGAGACTTGTTTATCCTTTCGCAAGCATTGTTTGAGCAGCCAGTTGAGCAGTTGAGATATTTCTAGACAAACAAAATGCCAGCTTCTAAAGAAGCCAGGGAAATTGAAGAAATGACCATTGAAGAGGCTGCGTAGACCATTATAGTAGAAGATGCCCCTGAGAGCATCGGGATAGTTGCGGAAATCCCCAAATCACTGTGCACGCTAAGAACCAAGAAAGATAAGTTGCCCATGATTCTGGTGTGTGTGTCTCCTCGAAACACTCTGCGAACTAAGTCAACAATGGAAGAAAAGGGGAAAGCGATTAATTTGGAAACCGATGAGAAGGAGGAAGACCTTGAGGACATCCTTATAGAAGAGGACGAGGATGAAGACATGGAGAAAGAAACCGAGGGCATGGAACCTCTAACCAAGATACCTACGTATGTTCCTCTATGGAAGGGGAAGGCAAAGGTGCCCAAGGATATTGATGAGAGTAAAATCTCTCTACAGACTCCGCTACTACTCGATGATATCATTTTCGAAGGAGTGCACCTGGGGTGGGTGCCGAGTTTGAAGTTCGAAGATTGGGATCTTGCCAACCACAAGAAATTCCCTCACTTGGTGACCACATAGCTCATAAGGCCGAAGAAAAACATCATGGCGGGAGTCGTAGAGTTGGAGTTACGCAAGTGGTTTCACGACATCGAAAAGGAAGGGTTGTTGAACCTACTCTGGGTGTCGCATTATCATTGTGCCCCAGTGACTATCTTCATCATTAGGTAGTTGCTTTGCCTAGTGCATGATGGGTGTTTATGGCTGGAGGAGCCCGTTTCCATCATGGACCACCTGATCCATCAAATCACCCGACTTCCTTATAAAGGGGAAGAACCAGCAGACATTTCAGAGGGAAAATGCAGTGATTTGGCCATCGGTAAGGCCATGAAAAAGAAATATAAGATGGAGAAGAAAAAGAAAGGCTACGCAATCTCTAGTACCAATGACAAGGCAATCAAAGTCGTGACTTAGATACTAGTGGGTAAGGTCATGCAGAAGTACCGCACAGATGAGGTGCCTATGCTGGTGGTTGCACTTACCGAGTAGTGTGCAAAGGGGGTCTAGTTTAACTAGTTCGAATACTTGTGCCAAGAGTTCCTGGAGAATTTCCATGAGGCACAGGAACAGGGGAAAACCTTCCACTATGCATGGCTTCTACTGTCCATAGTGCTGGTGGTTGGGGAATTGCCTGAGGACAGCCAGTTCACCACAATTACAAGGGAACTCCCGGAGGCCATGAAGTACGCTTCTCTATGGGCCACTAAAGATGCACGCAGGATCCGAGATAGTAAAATATTCTAGGTGTTCATGGAGATGAACATCATAATGGGGATTACTTAAAGTCGTGGTTATCACCCATTGTCTATAACAGCTTACAATGCTTCACAGAGTTTAAGGTAGACTTCCATCACATCTACATCAGGGCATGTGAGGACCCCAGAAAGAAGTGGAATGAACTACCATACATGGCCATGGATGACATTATCTTCGATGTCCTTGAGGCGTGACCACCGAAGTGGTGCACTCTAGCCATCTCAGCATTGGAAGTAGGCAATTCTGCTGCACAGAGAAAGAAGGAGGAGGCAAAACTATGGGTAGCATAGTTGGCAAAGAAGAGACGAAAAGAGGCCGCAACAACAAAGACATGGGATGTTGTGAAGGCTGCAGCAGAAGCACAAAAGGCAGTAGAGAAGGAGCACGAAGGTCGGAAATCACCTTCACCTAAGCAGGAACAAGAAATGGAGATAGAGATAGAGGAGGGTGGTGCAGACCTACAAACAACGTCAACACAATTAAAGCACCAACACCCGAGAGAGCAGGTGGGGCCGCGAAAGAAGTCGAAAGCATCTAAGGCTTCTTTCAACCCTTTCACCCTCATTGAGGGAGATTTGCACGATATAGGGGAGACGATGTGTAACATCACCCACGAGGCCCTCCAGCAGTCGGCTGAGGAGAATCAGATTGTGTTGGGGGCCCTCTAGGCACAGATTCAAGAGTTGTAGGTGCGCACTCCTCAAGCTAGTACTCTCTCAACCAACCTCGCAGTAGGAGAGACCATGGCTGAATAAATGTTTCGTGCCCACATGACCAACACAATAGTGCTGCCAAAGGGGGCACTAGTTATAAAGAATAAGGCCAACAGGTCTACGGTCAGTGCACTGAAGGGAGTAGGGATCAATATGGTTGCGCTCCCTTAGGAGACACTCTATGTCCTACAGGACGAAGTTACTGGAGAACTACGAGCCAAGGAGGGCCACCCGCTGCAGGTATTGAGTGAACAAAGAATCAACATGGAGCAGTTGAGCTTGCAACACGATGAGGTTGTGTCCCAGAATAGGCAGATAGTGCAGGTACTTGAAGAAGCCTGCCAGAAAGTCCATGAGTTGGCCATCCCAGCTGAGGCACCGGTAGAGGTTCGCATTCAAAGGTTAGTAGCATGAATGTGCAAAGTGTGAGAAGAGATGGCCATGGGCATAGAAGAGATCAGCAGTGCAGTGAGGGACTGCACCAAAATGTTGGAAGAATCGTTCAAGATTCTCACCACTCTACAAGAGGACCCGAAAATACAATGCTTGGAGACAGAGGCACGTGAGCTGTAGCACAATACGATGACATAAAAGGGACTGCGCAGATGGTGGCCCTTACATAGAGGCTCCTACGGATGAAACAACCCAAGGCACTTAAGGAGCACGTAGATGCGGCACGACACAAAGAAGCGGTTCTGAAGGTGTGCGTCCAACCATGGATTGACGAGGCCCTCGTAATCACAGAAAAAGTTGAAGGCAAGCTCATGCAAATGTAGGGGACACAAGAGGAGATATAGGGAAGCAATTCAGATACTACGGTCTCTGAATAGCGGATCTAGGAGATACAGTAGGTAGTCACTCAGTCTGTTGCCGACATTTCAGCAATTCAAGAAGAGTTGGGAGGTCTCCGCATAAAGATCTCCGCACCGACAAAGTGATTCGAGGGCAAGTCATGATGTTTGTGTTAGGGGCCTATTGGGGGCCTGTTGGGCGCGTGATCCCCCAAGGTAAGCTTTGGGGCTTAAAGCCCAAGTTTTGACTAAGTTTGATGTAAAGACTCCACGAATTGTGGCCACAACGCGAAGTTGTAATTAAGTCATAGGGTCGTCTGCCCTTACTTTTGTAATGTAATGTCCACTTGAGAATTCTACCCATGGTCCATAAACCATGGGATTGTATAAATAGAGCGAGTCTCTAAGTTTAAAGGGACATCAATCCATGTAAGATCTAATGATGATGAATTGAGTCTTGGTGGAAGTGTAAAGTGATGTTTTGGGTCGTAAAGTAGGAGAAGGCTCTGTAGCTGAGTGTGCAGAGGCCTAGTAGCCTACAGCTGAGTGTGTGTACCCCTGCAGTTGAGTGCACAGGGTGAGTCGAGGTTGTAACCATTAAAGAAATTAATAAAGAGAAGTTTCTTACCATTTTGTGTGTCTTTTTCCTATTTTATCCGTTGAAGTATATTGGGTATGAATTGCAAGTTTAATGTTTATTTGTTACGTGAACTTATATGAATATGTTGAATAAGTGAATATAAGATAATTATCTATTTACATGAATTTAACTTACAGCTATAATAAGATAAGTAAGATCCATTGTATAACTTAGGGAAAGAGCACAGATCACTACCTTAGCAGCGCAAAATCACCACAGCCCCTGATTAGGGTTGCATGAAGGCAAGTATAAAAGAGCGCGAAGGCCTCATAGGTCAAGAAAGTGCACGAAGTGACCTACGAGAAGTATTCACAGTTAGACTAATTCAACCCCTCAGAAATCTCAAGGGTGTGGAAACTTGGTTCCAGCATCCCCCATACTGCTTCAGGTGAGACCTCAGTCCATGCTCCGAGGGTTGTTGCCAAAAGGGTCAGTAGTACAGGAATTTGTTTGGCTAATTAACTCCAAACCTAGGTCAGGCCCCATCAAGCCAACACCAGAACCGTCGGGGAAGACTACGGAAGTGGTAGTTGGAGGTTAGACCATGGCCTATTCACATGGGTAGTCGATCTCCTCCGTCAGGTTAGTAACCCGCCAATGGCTAATGGCTTATTATAAAGTTTTTAAATGGGTTTCCGTTAAGTTTTTTGCTATTATTAATATAACTACCATGCAACCTATCCTTAGAAGTCAAGAGGTGAATGGACCGAGGCCCAAGAACCATAAATTAGCAAAATTCATTCCTAAACTCATTGAAGGAAGTTCAAGTGCACTTGGTGGGTGCTAAAAGACAGTTTTTCTCATTAAGGTGGGAGGAGAGTGATTTTGTTTTTTTGTATGAAGATTCTTGAGGTTATAGGAAGTTTTGTTTTCAGTGTAAAAGGAGCATCTGGAGTCAGAATTGGGAACGGTGACAAGCATTGGAAAGATAGTTCGGAGAGCTATCCTTTGACAATGACCAAAAGTTCCTGCATGCACATTCATTTTTGTCAAATCTCTGTGTAATAGACCTCTTCTATTTCAATCCTAATAAAGTAATTTCCCATCTTGAAAGCAGACCTGGAGACGTAGCCCATCAGGGATGAACTCCATAATCAATATTTTTGTCTGGTATCACTATGTTTTACTATTTTCACTTCTGCTATGAATCTTACTTATGTTTAATCAGTTGTCGTAAAGTCTTTCTTCTCAGGAAGTTTCCTCGATTTTTGCACTTTCAGTTAACAATCAATTCAATAATGGTTAATCATTCTACATCATTTTTAACTTATCATCATTTCATATCATATAATTTGGTATCAAAGCAGGTTGCCTTTGTAGAATTTTCCATCGAATGTTAACTAGGTCAAAGTCACAACGAGGAGAAGGAATCCTTGAGCAAATTGATCCAGAGATTGGAAAGAAACAAGTCGTTCATAAGTCAGCCATGATAGGATCTAATGCAGGTGAAAACACTGAAACTAAGATTAGAGATGAACAGTTTCAGCAAGCATTCTTGACTATGCAGTAGATGTTGGGAGAATTGTACGAAGACAAGAAGGCGAGAGATGCAACTTCTTCTTCAAAGACACCGAAGAAGGACAAAGGTAAAGGCAAGGTTGATAAACCACCCTCACCTCCATATCTCCATCATCTCCTTCTTCTTCTTCTTCTTCTTCCAGTGTAGAATCTGAAATAGAAAAGAAGCCTAAGAAAACATCTCTTTTGAAACTTGATGTAAAATTTGAGTTACCTATTTATGATGGTGAAATGAATCCTAAAAAGCTAGATAACTAGATTAAGCAGTTAGAAGTGTATTGTTGTATTCAGAACATTTCTGATGATAAAACGAAAATTCAGTTAGCTACACTTAGAATGGGGGGAACAACTTTAATCTGATGGGAAAGTAAAACTCAGATAGATGTAAAGTGGAAAGGAAAAGTCGTCTCTTCATGGTCTAAGTTTTTAAAAGCTCTTAGGAAACAATTCTATCCTTTAGGATACTTGTAGCAAGTTGTTATTGACTGGCAACATCTGAGGCAAGATATAGGGCAGAGCATTCAGGATTTTACTCAGGAGTTCAAAAATAAAGCATTGAAGCTTGGTATTTCATTGGATACATGTGAAACTTTATTAAAATACATTGGCATTTTACATTCATATTTGCAGCATACATTATTGATGTTTAATCCTGATGATTTGATGAAGTGTGTGCTCATGCCATACATATTGAATCAAGTGGCAGACCATTCAAGTTTTCATCACAATCATCCAAAGAGTTGGTAATCAAAGATTCCAATGACAGTAAGGGGAAGAATAATTCGAAGAGAAAGAAGTCAATGATAGCTATGAGGAAAGACCTACTTGTTCTCGTTGCCAGAGAATTAATCATGATGAATCTAAGTGTTGGAAACTTCATCCAGAACTTAAGACCAAAAAGTTCCTTAAGGAGAAGGATGAAAAGAAGGCAATTGCAGCAGTCCAGCAAGATCTAGGTTCAGATTCAGGTGATGAAAGGAGGATAACTGCTATGGTTACGACAGGTAAAACTTCTGACACTGGTTCAAGTTCGAATACTATTTCATCTTCATCGAACATAAATCCTTCAAATGAGGATAAAAGAGTTGATTTTTTAACATAAGGATAACTTCTAAGCACACAAAAATAGATACAATGTTTGACAGTGGATCACAGGCCAATCTAATATCTGAATATTTAGTTAAGAGTTTGGGTTTGGAAACATGGAAACATCTAAGACCTTACCCATTAGGATGGCTAAATAAATCAACTCAGATAAAAGTCACCAAACAGTGTCGATTAAGAGCTAATTACATTGATGAAGTGGAATTAGATGTGGTTCCAGTAGAGATATGTGGAGTTGTCTTAGGAAGTCCTTATCTTTATGATCATGATGTAGCATTTTACAAGAGAGAACATAAATATCACCTTAAGAAAGATGGGGTTGAATTTATTGTCAGGGCAGATCAAAACAAAATCACTTGAATTTAGTTAATGCTAATCAGATGAAGTGATTAATAATTTCAAACAAAATATTTGTAATCATGTGTGTAAAGGAACAACATAACAATCAACATGATGCTTGTTCAGGTTATGAGACTCAACTTAAAGATAGTTTACCAAAGAGATAGAAACTATTCTAGATCTATGTAAAACCAAACATCTTACTCATAGGCAGGGAATACAACAAGAATTACAGTTTGTGCCTAAAGATCCTCTTCCTAATGTTAGAATGAATCAATTCAGTCCAAGTTTGGAAATTAATAGTTACGGGGATACAGGTCAGTATTAGGGAAAATTAGTGTTAAATATCTCTTATATTGTGTCACCATTTCATGTTTCGAACTATTTGGAAACCTCTTTTCAAGTGGAGAGGAAGCCCATTTGTTTTCATATCAAAGCCTTTTCTAAAGCAGTGTCAAAGTATTTAAGGGAAACTTATGCATCAAGGGAAAGTGCTAATCAATGGAAACATCATTTAATGAATAAGGGAAAAGTGATTCAAACAAATCAACAGCTAATTCGATACTTTCAAAATCAAACTAAGTTGCAGTAGTTGTTACCATACAGTTTGATGAGTTTAATGCAGAAAGTTCACTTAGTAATCAGAAAGCAGGAAAGTATGTCAACTCAAGTAGCTAGTTTGATGTCAAAAATGTCTTTCATTGTCTCTGTCCTTCCGCAAAATAGATTGTTAATACATGTCAATGGTATTGAACAATATCCAGTAGAGACTATTTTCAAAGATTATTATGAATCACTAACTCATGGTTATTCATGGAAAGAAACCAATTGCCATGTTTATAACAGGTTGTTTGACCATCATCGCAAGTTGTTCATACTCCAAATGAATGGAACAGGTCACCAACTCAAAATGTGCCATGGTTAGCATAATCAGGGTCATCACTTGCAGGTGATTGATCAAATGTATTGGTACATCATCAAGGCAAGGTGGAAAATGAGGGATCTCTACCCTCATCCACTATTTGTTTAGTCAAACTTTTGTGGTCCAAAAGCTTTCAAGTGGAGAGGATTGATCCAAGAGGATCTCGTCAAATTAGTTACATAGGTTCATCATCAGTGTTCAGTGTCTTCGTCAGCATTCATTTCGGTGTTGTTCAGTTTCGACAGTGTTGATTATGAATCAGGTCGTTCAAGTGATTTTAATGGTTTTGATGGTGATGGTTTTGTACCTGGTTATCAACATGTGGTTGTCGTCAGTTCTACGAGGATTTGGTCGTTGACATGTGTTTGTCATTCGTCTCGTAGGATTTGGGTTTTGTTATCCACTCACATGTTGATCATCGACATAGGTGTGTCTTTAGTTGCAGGGGTTCGATATGGTTTGTCATCATGTGATGTTGTGTTTGGGTGAACGTCACTTTGTGACAAATGATTGTAATCAAGTTTTGATGAACACTATCTATTAAACCCTAAAACTACATCTAATCCTAAACCCTAACCTATCAAATTCATGCATCAAAATACATTAAGCCTATACTAAATTCTAACCCTAAGTGCTAGACTTAAATCTATATGTTAAACCAACATAAAACTATGTTGTATAACCATCGGCCTATTGCAAAAAAATAAAAAATAAAACATTGCAAAAACAATACCACAGTCTTAATCGCATTGGTGAAGACCATGGGCAGTGGTAGCATGTGAACAACATTGTGGGAACTGCCAAGTTTACCACAGTTCCTAACTGCAGTGGGGGTATAAACCATAACATGTGACCAGAGTCAAGTGTTGACCTTCGGGGTATGTTAAACTCTCGGTTTGGAAACCACACAGAGAGTTAACATAAGACTGTGGGCACATGAATCACTAGCAGTTACAGTGGCGAATATCGGTTATAGTTAACCATAGTAGAAAGCCAAATGCATTCCTAAACTCATTGAAGGAAGTTCAATTGCACCTAGTGGGTGTTAAAAGACAGTTTTTCTCATTGAAGTGGGAGGAGAGCAATTTTGGTTTTGTATGTAGATTTTGGAGGTTATGTGCAATTTTGTTTTCAGCGTAAAAGAGCATCCAGATTCAGAATTTAGAACCATGACAGGCGTTGGAAAGTTGTTTTAGAGAGCTATCCTTTGACAATGACCAGAAGTGCCTGCATGCACATTAAATTTGGTCAAATCTCTGTGTAATCGAACTCTTCTGTTTCAATCCTAATAAAGTAGTCGCCCATCTTGAAAGTGGACCAGGAGACATAGTCCATCAGGGACGAACTCTATAATCAATTTCGTTGTCTGGTATCACTGTGTTTTTTAATGTTTTCACTTCTACTATGCATCTTACTTATGTTTAATCAGTTGTCGTAAAGTCTTTCTTCTCAAGCAGTTTCCCCGATTTCCTCACTTTCAATTAACAATCAATTCAATAATGGCTAATCAATTCTACATCAGTTTTAACTTATGATCACTTCAAATCAAGGGTTTAGCCACATTCATTCCTAGATTGCTTCCAGTGTTGGTACCCATGTTGGTAACCATGTTATTTCCAACATTAACACTATCATTACCTTTTCTATGAGCTTTTACATGGGGCTAACATTTATGCTAGGGTTTATACCTACAATATTGATAGTGGGTTAGGGTTGAGTGGAACAAGAGGACGAGGAATTACAAGATGAGTCATAAGAGATATAGGCAAAAGGGGGAATAGTTGGAGGGATCATAACTCATTGAGAAAGTGTAATTAATCATCCAAAAGGAAACTAATGATGAAATCCTCTCAAACTTCGACACCAACACTTTACGAAAGCTATGTTGTTGGGACAATGTGTACATTGTCAAAATGGGTTGAATCTAGAAAGTTAGAGGGATGATGGAGTGAATCAAGTAAAAAATAAAAATTAAATACTATGTGAATAGGTGGTGAAAAATAATTTTTTTATGTGATTGATATACTAAGTTAATTCAAGCAACCTCATCCTATAAAATTGAAAAGAGTCTTGCTTAATAGATCAAATACTCCCAAGTCTTATACTATATTTTGAATGGCCTTCCAAAGTGCCTATGTAAGTGTTAATAATGCCCATTAAGATGGAAGGTATCAAATGAAATACCCTTACAACCATCAAATGATGAAATCTTGCATACTGACAAACATCTATCCTAGTTGAAGTTGCTTCCCACCACTAGCACCTATAAAGTAGTTTTCTTAAAGAATGGCCACTAAGGTTACCTATATCTAGTGGGGGTAATAGAATATCAAGATTTTAGTGTTAACTTTAGACCTGAATTCATGACCGAGAGTTGGGAGCCCTCAGGTGAACTACTAGATCCAAATTCTGAGCCTTATACAATTCACCAATTTCCTCTTTAACCAGTTTTGACCACTGGATGATGAAGGATTTCAAACTCCCTAAGGACAACAAATATGTCTCAAATATATAATATCCAATGGGAGTTATTTGGATTCCTATTACAATAGATCTAACCTAAATATTAGATTTGTTTTGGTGCTCAAGTGGGCTTAACAATATATGTTAGAGTATGGTTAATTCTAGGGGTCAACATGGGATCGTGAACTAAGTAAAATTTAGTGGTGTGCACATGGGTGCAACTGATGTGTCTTATAACGTGAAAAGTAAATTACTTGTAATAAAATGAAAGGCTATGTATTTGAAAATAAGTAAATAACAACAAAAATAATGATGTGCAAATGATATTCACTACTCAATAGTAAAATAACCTATGCTATAAGGATTTTATGCAAGAAAAAGTGTGAAAAAAAGAGGCGAAAAATGTAGAAATTAATGTGTAGATTCAAAATTTCTCATGAAATCTTCTAAATCATAAGATTCGAAGCTACTCTATTGATCTACATAAGTTAATTAACAATATAGAACACAAATCATAGACATTCAAAAGGAAACAACACACATGCACAGAGATTTATCTAGGGGAAAGCAACTACTCAAAACCCCTTCATAGTTGTATTTCATTAATCAAAGAATAGAGATGAATACATATGCTTTCTCAAGCTTGAGAACAACATGCATCTATATAGTCTATCCCTCTGCTTGACTAACTAACTCTAGCCAACACTTAGACAATTTTCAAGCCCTCCAAGCTCCTATTTCCTTCCACTATTGCTTGAGGAAATTAGCCCCTATTAGTTATATGCAAAATCTCTCGTCTAGATTGTGTAATTCATTTAGGTCCTTCCTCTGACTGCGTGCACCTCATGTACACATTGGAATATTCTACAACTTATATTAAATTGCCTTGGAATCTCCATCCTAACTTGGTAACTCGAATTCTTTACATGTATGAGCTAATTTAGGTTGATTGATCAATTATCTGCTTGATCACTAAGCATGGTTGAAGTTCCACTTCCACAATTTGACCTTCCACTAGTTCCTCCAATAGCTAGAAAGAGTTTAACTAGCCATGACTCAATTTAACTTAATTAAATTGCTACAACTAAAATTAGCTCAACATATGCTTCTAAAATTTAGGAATATGATTTCACACAATTGAACTTCATGCCCTTAACTCCAATTAACTGAGCTAGACTCATATTTTTTAGGAATAAACTCAAGAAAATTTAACTTCAGCTCATTAACTCTAATTGAGTGTTCTTAACTAAGTAACAAGAGCCATGTCACCTTAGTTAACTCCTCCAAGTTGCCAATTGATGTGGAATTTCAAATTTCCTCAATTTGATTAAGGAAAAATCAAATTTGACTTTTGTGCTACATTTTCAACACTCCCTCTTAGCAAGAAAGGGAACATCAACCACGCATGTCCTACACCTATGGAATTTACTGCATGAAACACCTCTCATCGTTGTTGTTGCTACTGCAACATCTGCAACTGAGAAGCATCCAAAAAAAACATTGAATCAATTATGTTTGCAATTGTCTACTAGGAAAACTATGTTGTTGTTGACTCTGCTACTGAGCCTCCTGCTCTATTGTTAACAATCCTCGACATTCCTCAGTATTTTAATGACATTGATCCTCCTGCTACTAAATACTATGGGCCCTCGTAATATGGTAATGATCCATGAGGACAATGCCTCGATGGACCCTGCCCAAATTTCTGCAACTCTTTGACCTAGGCTCTACATTTATCCACCTCACTCCTGGAGGTATCACTGCATGTGCTCCCTCTACCCACTTGGCTCGAACTCTCCCCCTACTAGAGATCTCCACTTTAGTGTATGTCTCCATACTTCATCCTCTTTTCCCCTCCATTTTTGGTTGCTCCTGAGGCTTCTTTAGAGGCTACATGTTGAGAGGTCTAACATGCTCCCTCTCAACTACCATATCTCTAATCTCTGCCTTTCTCCTTGAGGCTTTGCATGCATCTTCTACCTCAAGTTCATACAGGTTCTTGACTCAAGAACCAATCTGTTTCACCTTCCCCATGGCTATGTGTCTCAGGAATTCCTTTCCTTTGTTGAAGATCACATCATAACCACAGTCTTCCAAAACTGCAATAGAGACGAGATTTTTCTTTAGGCCTGGAACAAACATGACATCCTCGAGTCTGAGAGGGGATCCTAACACCCTCTAAAAGGTGACTATATTCATCTGAAGATATTTCTCATCCATGTCACTAAAAATTTCTCTATTTCCCGTCATGTGGAATGAGGCACCGTTGTCCATGTACAACACAC
Source organism: Pinus taeda (assembly GCA_000404065.3). Classification (NCBI taxonomy): domain Eukaryota; kingdom Viridiplantae; phylum Streptophyta; class Pinopsida; order Pinales; family Pinaceae; genus Pinus; species Pinus taeda. Next base: position 64,878 of record APFE031178389.1, on the reverse strand, counting down.
TCCCCATCATTATGCTCACAATGCATGTGATGAGAGTGAATTCAAGCTCAAACTATGAAGCCAAATATTCACCTATTGTTCTTACAAAAATCTCCTTCCTGTTTTCCTTCTTGTGTGGACACTTCGTGGCATAATGCCTGAATTCATGACAATTGAAACACTTAATTTTTGACAAGTATTTCTTCTTTTCCTCTTGACTGGAATTAGCCTCGCCTTAGGAATTCTTCCCCTTGGACTTCATTCCTTTGTTGACTAATGCAAAGTCCTCTTCCTCCTATTTGGATGAGTTCCCGTCTCTAGTATTGTGCCTTATTTCCTCCTGCACTAGGTCAGACCACAAGCGCTCCCATATCAGTAGCTTCTCCCTCCCTTTCACCAAATATTGATAGTTATGCCAGCTCTAGGAAAGCCCAGAAGGACTAGAGAAATCAAGTCTTCTTCAAGGACATTAACACCGACCCCACCAAGTTCTTCATGACATTGTGTAAACTTTCTCAAATACTACAAAATTGTGTCATTCTTTTGCATCTTGATACTTCAAAGTTTATCCTTGAGCTCCAGCTTCTTGTGGTCACTACTATTCTCAAAAAACTTATCAATTCTTTCCACATCGTGAACGATGTCTCTTTTCTGTTGAGATTTGAGAAAATGTGATCCCGTACTCCCTCCAATATGATTCTCCTCACCTTGGTTACATCTTTCTTCCACTGAGCAAGGTTATGAGCACCACATGCTTGAGGTTTTTCAACATTTGTCTTGATGTATTCTAGCAACCTATTGTCGTCCAATACTACCTCCATGTGGTCCTTCCATGCAACAAAATTTTAGGTTCCTTCCGAGGCATAATCTAGCCTTATTCCATTGAAATCCATCTTCTCAGCTCTGAATAAATCATGCTACACTGATCTTCAAATTCAAACCTCTAAAACCGAACTTTGAATTTCTTGTTCTATTGTGAATTTGACTATGATACCATGTAGAAATTAATGTGTAGATTCAAAAATTCTCATGAAATTTTCTAAATCACAAGACTTTAAGCTACTCTACTAGTTTGTGAAAGTTAATTCACAATCTAGAACACAAATCATAGACATTTAAAAGGAAACATCACAGATGCACAAAGATTTATCTAGCATAGAGCAACTACTCAAAACCCCTTCCTATATGTATTTCATTAATCAGAGGATAGAGATGAATACATATTCTTACTCAAGCCTAAGCACAACCTGCAAGTGTATAGTCTATCCCTCTACCTGAGTAACTGACTCTGGCCAGCACTTAGCCAATTTTAAATCCCTCCAATCTCCTATTTCCTTGTGTTGTTCCTTGAGGAAATTATCCCCTATTAATTATGAAATTCCCTCATCTGGATTGTGCAATTCCTTTAGATTCTTCCTCTGTCTGCATGCACCACCTGTACACATTGGAATATTCTATAACTGATAGTACAAGGCCTTGGAATCTCTATCTCAGTTGGGTAACTCGAATTCTCTACATGCTTCAGCTAATTTAGGTTGATTGATTAGTTATTTGGTTGATCACTGAGTGTGGTTGAAGTTCCACTTCCACAAAATGACCTACCACTAGTTCCTCCAACATTTAGAACTAGTTTAACTGACCATAACTCAATTTAAATGAATTAAATTACTACAACTGAAATTAACTCAACCTAGGCTCTAAAATTTAGGAATCACTGCACACAACTTAAATTCATGCACTTAACTCAAATTAACTGAGCTAGGCTCCTATCTTTTAGGAATCAACTCAAGCAAACTAAACTTCAACTCATTAACTTGAATTGAGTTTTCTTAACTGAGTGACAATAGCCATGTCACCCCAATTAACACCTCCAAGTTGTTTGCTAATGTAGAATTTCGATTTTCCTCAATTTGATTAAGGAAAAATAAAAATTGAGACTTTTTTGTTACATTTTCAACAAAAATGGGAAGGTAATGAACTAATAAAAATTTTGGGTTTTATGTCACTAATGTACAACCAACTTTTTGTAGGAATAACAAAAAATAAAAAAATAGTTTGGGGATGCCAAAATTCCTCTAAAAGATCTACCACTAAAGGGTATCCAAAGAGCAAACAAAATGGAGGCCAATGATAAGTAAAATGACAGTTTCTTATCCAATAAGATATATGGATGAAGTAACTAAACATATCTAGAAATAACTATAAAATGGTTTCTACCAACTTGCTACAACAAACTCCATAATTAGACCCTAAGATCTAACTTGGTGGAGAAGTATTAAAATCCCTCTAGGGGCTTCTTTCTTCTCCTTAAAGTTTGGAAACCAAAAATATCATGGATTGCTAGGGTCTTACTATTAACAAGAAGCCTAAATCCCTACAATATATAGACAACTAGAAAAAAAAATAAAGATTTTTTTTGTATTTTTTTTAATTGGAAAGTGTAGAATATTGACCTTGTTCCTGAGTGTTAGAAGTGTAGATTTTGGGCCAATAAATGCAGGCTAACTCAATTTCAGGGATAGAAAGTGCAATGGTAATGTTAAGGCTTAAGTTGAAGTGTGTTGAGTTGTGCTATATTCCTTCCACGACTAGGCCCATTAGTTTATCCCGGGGGCTAGAGGGGAGGGTGGAGGCCCCCTTCATTGTGTCGAGCATAGCGGGGTGGTAGTCCCCCTCTACAGGGTCAGGGGCAGCGCCCCAGGAATTTTTTTTTGGACCCTATAATAGGTGTGTGGACCTACCTATGGTTTTGTGCATGGATTTCGCACATGGTTTTGGGCACAATGGTTTTTGGTCCATGGTATTTTGTAGATCCGATCAAGGGAACTACGGTTATGTTCTAATCCAAGGTTAATGGATTAGGGTTTATGGATGCTTCGACATGTATATATATGTATTGTAACTTTGAAAGGAACATAATGAAAAAATCAATTTGGTAGTCCCGGTTTTGGGATCCAGGGGAAAATCTCTGCATATATTTTTTTTATGTGTTATGCTCTCGCCATTGTTTATTTTCTGTTTTTTAGAATTCGTATGCAGATAATTTTTGGATGGGGTTAAAACCTACAAAGGGCTCTATTCTAGAACTACCATTTGTTGACCCCTTGAGACTTGTGACCTAAGAAACATGCAAAAAAGTAGATAAGGACCCAATAATCCAAAATTTACTAAAAATAAAAAGGAAATGAGAGACAGAAGAAGTTGATTACTTACTAAACATAAACTAGGATCTGAAATGTTCATATCCTCAATGGAATCACCATTTGTTAGTGGTTTTCTGCAATAAGGGTTAACAACAAATATTATACTATGAGTTGCTACTAGTCCATCAAATAATTATGAGGATTATATAATAAACCCTTGAACCTATTGATTACCTATTAACATGTGTTCATAAATATAAATTAAAAATAATATAGATATTACAAAAATGTAAACCATGAAATGTGTAATAGAACTCTAAAGAAAACCCAAGGAAATATTTTATTAATTTTATCACTTGTGGGGAGATATCCTAGAATGTGAATATATAAACCTCCTCCTTACGAGAGTTTGTTGAGAATAATTACTTGTAAGCAAACTATCTATTTCTCTAAACAATGGACAAGAAGAAAGGAAAAAAGCAATGGACCTCAAAAAATGAGAACTTTAATAATTAAGAAAAGAACTTTCGGTAGAAATTACATAGGAGAATTTTTGCCAACACGTTTTGAACCATCCAATGTGATTCATTACCAGAACAAGGTTGGACAATAATAATGCAAGAGAAAAGGTTGGACAATGAAAATGGTCATGATAAAATAAGGATGAAAAGTTATCCTATTTATAACAAAATGGTTGGTATATTTGATGAGGTCAAATATTAAAAAATCTTTGTTTGACCAAATCAAGATCTAACTACTTTTAATATTTTATTATTTTTATGAGGAAAAGAGGTAAAAAATGGTTAATGGCCTTTATTATGGGAAACTAACTCAAAGATAATGATTTATTGAGTTAATTAATTAAAATGATCCTTAAATAAATTATTTACATTATTATTTCATGTTGACTAGGTAAAATGGTTGGAAATAATTTATAAATAAATTATTTCTACGTAAGAAACTAAAATGGGTGGTTCATAAATAAATAATTTTGTTAGGTCCCTATACTACTAGTGTAACCCCTTATTGTTATTAGTAAAATCCCCTTATTATATTGTTGTGCCCATGTAGTCCCCATATTGTTATTATTGTGCCCATAGAAGCCCACTATTGTTATTATTTTTCCCTTACATTATTATTGTTATGTCAGCTCTGATTATATTATGACCCCTTAGACTCCTATATATAGAAAGGAGTTCTTATCATTTGTATCATCCAAGAATTGTTCATTTGTGTAATGTAAAGGAGGTTTTCCCCTCGAAGGGGGTGAATTCTAAGGCGATTATCTATCTTTTCTATCTTTTTGTGAGTTGGTTTCATAACATTTTGTATCAGAGCTTTGAATTCTAGGGATTCGCTGCTCCAAACAGGTCTTAGTAGGATTTTCTCTATAACTTTGTTTCTACAGCATTTCAAAAGCTAAGAAAAAACCCATTTGAAAATAAATCTTGCTAAACCTAGGGTCTGAATTTTAGATCTTGTTTCGCTATATTTTCGGAGATACAGTCCAAGACATTTAGGTTTTCTACAGGCTCCCGAATTACATCCCAAACAAATGACCTGGGGAAAATCGTCATAACTGTCTCTCTGAGCATCAAATTGAAATTTCATCAGAAGTTACAGAAAGAGGATGGACTATAGTTTTCTTTATATATTTTTCAGATCCTAAGGTTGAAACAATGACACGTGGAACTTCATACAAGTTCGAACTTCTAAAAAGGTATATAATCAGGTCATCTTGGGAGATTGTGCATAACTCTTTCTTGGAGAATCAAATTTTAATTAAACTGGTGGCATTGGAAAAAGGACACAGAGGGCTACTACAAGTCGCAATTTTAGAATTGGAATATCCCAAATTTCATAGTTATAGTCGTTTCAAGATCGACATTCTAAAATAAAGAAACGGCAATATGAGGAATTTTGATGGCAAGGATCCAGTAAATTGGATACTACATATGGAGCAATATTTTGATCTAAATGAGGTGCAACTATTACAAAAGGTATGTATTGCATCTTCATATTTAGAACCAGATCAATTTTATGGTATAAAGGGTTGTGTTCTCATAAAGCACTTTTCACTTGGTCAATTTTCACGGAAGAAATGATAGCACATTATGAGGATACAAAGAGTAACACTTTCTTTAGGCAATTGATAAATCTCAAACAAAAGGGTTCAATGGCAGAGCACATTGAGGATTTCAAAAAATTGAATATAAGGGTAAATGAAATTCCAGAATAGAAAAGGATTGATGACTTCATAGGGACTTTCAAGGATAACATTAAACATGAGGTTTGTCTTTGGGAACCTGATTCATTAGAGAAGGCATTCAATTTGGCAAGAAAAATTGAAAGCGGAAGTATGGAAACAAGGAATCCTACCACTCACAACTATAAATATGGAAGTGTTTTTTCTTCTAATATTCCACAACCTACAAGCTTTACACAACAACAATTGGAAGAAAAAGGAGAAAAAGGACTTTGTTACATTTGTGATAGCAAATACACTAAAGGTCATAAGTGTGCTGAGAATAAATTATTTTACATAGATTATGAAGAGGAAGAAGAAAAGGATCAAGAAACATCAAAAGAAGTGGATATACACCAAGAACCCACCCCAGAGAAAGAAGAAAGTAATCCGACCATATCTTGTAAAGCATTGGCAATAATTACCACTCCTCAAACTCGCAAGATAGAAGGACATATCAAGAAGAAAATGGTTCAAGAAGTGAAATATCACATCGAGAAAGAACAAATGAATCCAACTATATCTTGTAAAGCATTGGAAAGAATTACCACTCCTCAAACTCTCAAGATAGAAGGACATATCAATAATAAAAAGGTTCAAGAAGTGAAAGATCACATCGAGAAAGAAGAAATGAATCTGACCATATCTTGTAATGCATTAGCCGGAATTACCACTCCTCAACCTATCCATATAGAAGGACATATCAAGAAGAAAAATGTTCAAGAAGTGAAAGATCACATCGAGCATCAAGAAATGAATCCAACCAATATTGTAATGCATTGGAGGAAATTACCACTCCTCAAACTATCAATATATAAGGACATAGGGAAGTACCCATAATTTTAGTCATTGTAAGATAGCCAAGGAATTGAATTGCTTCATATATCCAACACCAGAGTGTCAAGTGATGGTTGCAAGTGGAGGAACCATAAATTTCTTTGGAAAGTGCCATAATATCAAGCTATCCATTGGAGAATATGTATTGAATAGCCCAATGCTTTCCATTCCAATGGGTGGTGTTGATGTTTTACTAAGAGTCCAATGGCTACAATCTTTGGGTATGATAGCTTTTGATTTTCAAGAACTTTTCTTGAAATTTTTTTGGGAAGGAAAGGAAGTTTAATTGAGGGGTATCGAAGGGAAACCAGGAAAGATAATCAACTCTAACAGCGTGACAAAGCTTCTAAATAAAGAACAATGGGGTGTAATTGCACAATTATGTTCACTAGAGGATCCCACATTGAAATCATGTATTTCTCCAAATCTCCAAAACTTTTTGGAAAATCATTTCAAGGTATTTGAGACTCCCAAAGTCCTCCCACCTATTCATGATTATGATCATGCTATTCATTTGATTCCAGGAAGTGTTCCTCCAAATATCAGGCCTTACAGATATCCATATTCCCAAAGGAGTGGGAACTCATCCAAAAGTTCTAGAAGATCCCAGTTCAAACAGTATTGCAAGAACTTGAAAAGGAAGGAAAAATCATATTGGAACCTGAAGTAGTCACAGAACTGAGAAATCAACATCTACGAAATAGATCAATTTCAGAGTATCTCATTAAGTGGAATAACTTACCCACTGAAGATTCCACATGGGAGGACAAGAATTTATGCAAAAGCATCAAGAACTAATCAAGCATTGAGGAAAACAAATTTTGAAGGACAGGGGCATGTTAGGTCCCTATACTACTAGTGTAACACCTTATTGTTATTAGTAAAACCCCCTTATTATATTGTTGTGCCCATGTAGTCCCCATATTTCTATTATTGTGCCCCATAGAAGCCCACTATTGTTATTATTTTTCCCTTACATTATTATTGTTATGTCGGCTCTGATTATATTATGACCCCTTAGACTCCTATATATACAAAGGTGGTCTTGTCATTTGTATCATCTAAGAATTGTTCATTTGTGTAATGTAAAGGAGGTTGCCCCCTCAAAGAGGCTAAATTCTAAGGCGTTGATCTATCTTTTCTATCTTTTTGTGAGCTAGTTTCATAAAAGATTTATTAAATTATTTCCATGTGAATAAATAGAATGAGTGAAAATAATTAGATTATCTTCATAGAAATAGCTAAAATTATGATAATAACATAAAATTAGTGAATTTATGGGTTAATTTCATGTAAATAGATCAATTATTGGAAATAACTTAACAAAAGTGGTTCCTTAGGATATATGCTTAGGTAAAATAGGGTTTTAATTTGTAAAACTCATATTGTCATGGTTTATTTTTATCATCCTAGTAGTTTTAACTAGGTGATCCTTGTTTGGGTTGTAAAATCATGCCTACCTTCACTAAAATAGTTACTATGGAGTTTGATGCATCATGGCATGTCATTGGTGTCGTTTTTATGTAATAAGGAAGGCCACCAACTTAAATGAAATGACTTATTTAACGCATTTATGAGAATAAAATGTTGGTCATATTGCATGCACTTAAGAATGATGGTTTTAACTAATAATAAGGCACTTTAAGGTAAAAATTATCATGATAGTTTGAAGTAGTTCTTGGAACAAAAAATATCATTAAAAGAACAACAAAAAGGGGTTACAAACATGTTAAGTTATGAATTTAAAATTATATACAAAATTGAAAACAAAATTTAGTGATAGATACACTTTTAAACAAAGACAAGGACACAAATAACTTACTTTATGCTATTTCTATTCTACAATATGATTGGATGGAAGAAGTAAGAATAGACAGAAATAATATCAAAAGATATGCTAGACCATTCAACAACTATAACATGATTTAAGTGCATTACATAAATTTATGTGGAAGAAGGATTCATTCTGGCATTAATATTGCCTATATTTACGTAAGAATTCCTAACTAAAATAGAAGGTCCTTTTGGATGTGTGCACTTCTCTAATAAGAGGACTTTAAAGGTTCCTAAAAACTTACCATAGGTTCAAGAAGAATATTTTTTAGGAAGTCTTAAAACTAAAGTTCAAAAGTTTGTGGTTGAATTATTTTTTTTTCAAATATAAAAATGGAAAGATAATCAATACCTCATGTCTCCTACAACCATTATCCATGCCAATTCATTTTTTGGAAAGAGGTCTCAATGTATTTTATTACAGGTTTACCCAGGTTTGAAGGAAGGAATATCGTCATGGTATTGGTGGATCAAACTAAAAAATATGCCTAATTTTTCTCTCTTTATCATAATTTTAAATAAATTATAATTTCTACAACATGCATGGAAATGATTCAAAAACAAAATGGAATTTCAAAAGAGGCATCAAGTTGTAGTGTTCGTCGTTTTGATTCCAAAGACACTTGAATCCCCTCAATCCGATGTTGTATGACAAATTTATGATCTTGTGATCGGTTGGCTCAACATCTAAAAAATTTGCAGGTATGCGACTAGGTGGCTGACTATGTCATCTGTACTATTGATGTCAGCATGTCTATTGGGCATACGGTTGACCAACCGGAACTTGCCACGTGTCAGGTTCATACAGGTAAAGGTTTTCACAATTTGATTGGTCGAAGTTTTGTATGGTGGTCCAATGGGAGGTTGCCACATGGCCAACTTGAAAGTCACCACATAGTGCCTCCTCACTAGCTAAAAAATTATGAAGGGCCACAAGGCCTCGAAGAGAATCAAACTAGTGATCTGCCACAACATAGACCAATGCTCTACCATCTACACTACACATTGGTTTTTAACCTATAGTGGATGCACATGTATTTAAAGTTTATATATAGGCGCATCGGGAGGAAGGGCTAGGCGATGATCACTAGCCCCCAGTCATATACACCCTCCACAAGACCTGGCATGGAAATAGACAAAGCTATAATGGATTGGGGACTAGCCCCTAGATGTAATCACCTCCATAATACCATTGACAAGTGGAAAGGGCGCTTGGTAGAGGGGGCGGGGTTGTAGGCCCTAGCATCGGGTTCCATTGCCACTCATGTGACCAAGGCAAAGGAGTTATGTCAGAGGGCGCGGGAAGATAGCCCTGGCCCTCGATTGTTGGTGCCTTATGTGACCATTACCCAGGACATCAAAAACGGGAGCAAGCAATTAGCCCCAGCCCCTAGCGACATCAACCACATTCGACCATCAGCCAACTAGGGTGAACTCTTGGCTCAACCCCTAGCCTTATGGTGCACCATTTGGCCATATTTTTGCACCTAAGGAGTTATTGGTCAAAATAACTAGGCAACAAAATGCACCTAATGCAGGCAAAATTGTGGCCACCTAAATGGATTAAAGGGCGGATTTGTCACTCAGTTTTCAGGTTGATCCAATTTGGAGGACAAATAAAAAAAGAAGCTTGGGAGAGCCATATGATTTTTTGGTCTTTGTGAGCCCAATAAGAGCTCAACTAAGGGTTTTTAGGCATCCTGAATCCAACAGAAGCCTTTTTTTATTGATTGGAGTAATCCTAGAAGGAATTTTTGCAGGATTAAGTCTACGGGTGCCAGGGGAAATCGATATTTTGAAGTATTTTTTGAAGGATTTTGAGCATGGAGAGGACCTTCTAGTGGTTTTCTTCCCTTCATAAGTTATCTGAAGCAATTGTGACTTCTAATTCAAAACTCATGTTTGTCCTTTCTCATTATGTCATTTTTAGGAAAACTCTCTTTTAGTACTTCAATGTAGAATTGGTGTACATGTATGCTCATCTTTAGATGGAGTACAGGGTCTTGATGTGAGATCCCTTTTCTTGTTGACTATTTCATGATTGATTGTAGGTGGTCATGATTTTTAGAGTGAGATTTATTTGTAGGAGAATGTTTCCTTGAAGGGGAAACTAGCCACTCATTTGTCAACACATTTCATGTACTCTTTTATCATTGTAATCTATGGAGCGGTCTAGCTGTGTTAGCAGGCTCGTAAATATAGCCCAAGAGGGGTGAACTCTATCACCAAATTATGTTTTTTCTCTCTTCTTATTTTCCTTTATGAGTTTCATGATGATATGTTGTTTATTTAAATTTCACATGAAAACTAACTCAATATCCTTGAATAGACCATAAAACTTGTTTTTTTCATAAGACCCATTTTACTTGCAAAGCATAAGAGGGCGGTTTGTTTTTTAGGAAGAGTAAGTTCTCCACCAATTTCAAATCAATTGGTATCAGAGTTGGTTTTTACCAAGTTTCAAGTATGGGCAAGAAGCTTTAAATTCTCCAAGATCTAGAGGAGATGAACTTGTCTCTTCAAATGGAGAATGTTGAATTAAGAAGATTGCTTGAAGTTGCTGAAGAGGAGAAGAGGCATATGCACCTTCAGTTGCAGCATGTGCTTAAGGGACAAGTTGGTGAGAGTTCTGATGAGACTCATCATTGGGTAATTATATGGGCCTTAATTCACATCCTAGCTTAGCCAAACCAACTTTTCTCACAACTTATTACATGTTTTTGATTATGTTTTTTTTATGAGATGAGTTAGAGTTGGATATTATGCCTAGTGGACTAATATGCATTGAATGCGGGATTGAAGGAGAAAATCAAGGAATTATTGCAAATACTAAGGTTAAAACTCGAATGGGACAAGGGAGAGGGATTGTAGGAGGTAAATCCTCCTCATTTACTTATCTCTCGTTCGAATATTCCTCCATCCATCACACCATCTCGGAATGTAAGCAGCCAAGCCAGGAGGATTAGAAGGCAGTCGAGCAAGTGAGAGGCAAAGAGCTAGTTTATATCGAGTTCGGGAGCCAAGCCTCCCTGATTTTAAGCAAGTTGTTGGGGACTTCATTTGTATAAGTAGAGAGACCTAGATCTTCATTAGGATTCAGATTTTGGTTGTAAAACTCTAAGATATTTTCGATCTCCGGACTTGTGAAAGTTTTATTGATGTAATTTTTTGTTTTGGTAATAAGAATGAGTTTTGTTTTGAGCCAGCACTGAGTTAACTCAGATGGCTGAGGCTCTTGGGTTAGGGCCTAGACCTAGTAGATAAGGCTCCTCTTTCTTATATATCTATGTTTAGTGTAGTTGCATACCTTCATTGTTAATTTGCTTTTAGATGCATTTCTATTGCAAGTAGTGTAGATTGGATTGGTTGTTTATTAGTTTGCTTCCATTTGTGCCTTACTTTAGTAGAAGGTTAGTAGGGAAAAAAGGAGCACCATAAGGTTGTTAGCAGGTGTCTCAGCCTCACATCCTCCCTTTGCGATCATGACATGAGGAAGGGACCCTTAAGCAGCCCCAAAAACACAGATTTCTATTTCTTTTATAAACTTTGGAGATTGTTGTCTTTAAATTAGTATTTGATCAGTTTTGCAAAGTAGGACTCCATTGTCGTATTTTCATCTTCATTTTTGCAGTATATCTCATCCATGCTTTCATTCCTTTCAACAATTTTCCTCATGCATAATGTAGGCAGTTAGTTCATTAATTCTTCTTTTCTATTTTATGAGAATGTTTCCTATTTACATATCTTTTCAGAAAATATACATGTTTTATGTAGAATAGGTGCTTCAGGAGGAGACAAAGACTTCATAGCTGGTAGCCACCTTCCACTCCATCCACCTTAGCCATCCCTTGTTTTCACCATCACCTTCACTAGTTTTCATCATTTTTCATAGAAATTATTCCAAGCACATTGAGCAAATCCAACCATCTCCTATCTTTGTTATTGACTTCTGAGTGATCGTAGACCTTATCCCACTACATTCCACCCATCAACCACCTTTCCTAAGCCTTCCATCACCTCCAACACCTCACATTTTTCTCACAGTTGTATCATGTAGGTTTACAGGGAATCCTGTAGATTTCTAGTACATCCTGTAGTTTTTCTTGAAATGCCTATTTTGAATCTGAATTGAGGGAAAACCTCTAGGAAGTCACCAAAATCCTCCCAATGGCCTCCCACACTATCCAACCATCTCCTAACCCTTCTAGCCATCCTAAAACATCATTTATTCACCTACCACATCACCAGAAGAAATTAGTTTGCATACTTGGTTTTGCATGAAAAGACAAGAAGACAAAAGCAGATTTATTTTAGTCTCTTTACTTGCACATTAGTGATTTTTTATGCTTCTTACTTCTATAACTTAGATAGTAGCATTTGGTTCATGTTTATTTAGAATTTCTGCAAAGCATAGTTTCTTAGCAGTTAATTAGGAAATGGTGTGATTTAGCATTGAATTTCGGTCTTCTCCATTATTGTAGTAGAGTAGCTCTCTCTTAGAGTAGATTTACCATTCTTCCATCAAGAAATCAGGCTTCTTATGACTCCATAGAAGTTTGGATTGAAAACCCCAGTGGTCTCTAGCCAACTGAACAATGACAACAAGTAGAACCATCACTTTTACTTGTGTATACAGCACTATCACCTCCAAGTTTGACCGAACCCAGGTTGATAAATTAAAGCTGGTAGCCCAAGAGTTGTAGCATTCTTGCTGCAATACTGGAGTTCATCACTTTTTGGCGCCATTGCTAGGGAGGTGTCTAAGTAAAATGTGATTACTGCTTTCTTTTCTTCTATTTCTTGTCTCCAAGATTCTATCATTAGTTTATTTCTACAAAAGTAATTTAGTTGTTACCTTTTTTTTCATTTTGCATTTTCTGCTTTCCTTTCGATTTTGCAAGCAAGATTTCAATTCAGCAAGTAGTGTTTTCATTCAATCAGTAGTTTTCATTCAATCAGCAATTTCAATTATGCAAAGTACTTTCCTAGTTTGAAAAGAAAAACACAAAACCAAACCAAAAACATTTCCTTTCATGCCTCGTAGGGATATGGATAACTTAAGGAAATTTTTTCCAAATACCCCCACTATATCAAATAGCCAACCTTCCCTCTTCTTTGGTGGCTATAAACTAGAGAAAACCATATGTGAGCAACCTGACATATTTGAAGATCCTACAGAGGAAGAAGAAGAAGAAGAACCCATTCCTACTGAACCAATGGCTAAAAACAGAAATGACAGAGGGAATAAAGAGAGAGTTGAGGGTGCCTTCCCCATCAGGGAAACCAATGGGGACACTAAGATGAAAAATATAAACCCCTCTGCCCTACCTCATTTCCATGGCTTGAACAAAGAAGACCCTGACACTTTCCTATTTGATTTTGATGTTATATGCCGAACCTATGACTATACAGATGATGAGAAGAAGTTAAAACTATTTCCATCTACCCTCAAGGATTTAGTATTGTGTTGGTTCATGGGTTTACCTAGGGATTGCATCACAACTTGGGCTCAGACGTAGCAAGCCTTTAACAACAAATATCGATACTATTGTCATTCAAAGGATACTGAAGAGGAAATTTTCAGGATGACCATAGGCAATGATGAATCCCTAGAGGATTACGAATAAAGATTCCAGCTTAGTTACAAAAGGGCTAGATGCACACTTGACCCTAAGTCACTAAAGCTAGTCCTGCTTAGGGGAGTAAGGGAAGATCTTCTAGATACCCTACACCTATTAGCAGGAGGGGATATCTACCAATTACCCTATGAGCATATAAAGAATATCTTTAGAAACCATTCTAGGGTAGCTAGGAAAAAGGGTAGGGGTAGTCAAACTATGGTCAGTACATCCTCTTCCAACTCATCCATCAAGGGTAAAATTGGAAACATGCTGGAAGATTTCAAAAGTGAGATGTCGCAAACCCTTGCCTTGCAAATGGACACTATGCACATTAAGAGAAAGCAGGAGGAAGCAGAGACAGCCTTCGCCATTTTTTGTCCAAGATGCACCAGGAGCCATACTAGGAATGAATGTCCACTGACTTTTATTGACATTTTCTCTATCTGTGAAGAAAACCACTCTCTAGACAAGTGCCCTTCTTGGCCTGGACTCAAAGTTGTATATCAAGCAGCTGAAGGGGTCACTTAGCAGCTCTGCTACATAAACCAAAGGAGACCTCATGGGCCTAGACCATACCAGTAAGGCATACAAGGTTCATCCCATGCATATTAAAACCCCAACCAAACCACAGTTATACCTTCTTTGGGACCCCCTGCTCATCCTTCCTGGTCTATAGCCCCTCCTTGGTCCTTTACATCTCAGAATCACTCCCGACCATCCATCTAGTCATTTCAACTATATGCTCCGCCACAACCTCAGTGGAATGCACCACCCCAGGGGTGAAGGCCCCAATACAATAATGCTCCAGCTTTATTACCTCCACCACCTACCCAACCATAGATGCTACACTTTTCTCCACCCAAGCAACCCCAGGTGCCTACCCAGCCAAATCCGAACCCAAGCAACAGATAGGCTCAACAAGTATACAATGGAGAGATATCATATCCATCTTATGCTGTGGAAATCTAGGAGATTAACCTGAGATCTGGGAGAGTTCTCCGGGATAACAACCTCAACCTCCACCTAGGGAGGTTGAGGAATAAAGAGAGTAAAGCATTCTTAAAGTGAATCCACCTTTCCTGAGAGATTAACCCAACCACTCTAGCCTACCCTAGAAGAGACTGAAATTCTGGGAGAATTGAAAAATCTATGTGTAAAGATTCCACTTCTCGAAGCAATAAAAGATGTCCCTATCTATAATAAGTTGATTAAGGAGAAGTGCTTCAAGCATCCAGGGAGGTGAAGACGGGATGCCCCTACCATTAATGTCATTGTACAACTGTCTGACTTAATGTTGGAGTAGGTAATCTGTCCAAAATATTTGGACCCTGGAAGCCCTGTTGTAGATGTGCACATCAATGGCACCATTGTCCCACACACTTTGATCGAATCTTGGGGCTTCCATTAATGTGATGACCAAGGACACCATGGTCAAGCTCAACCTCCAAGGTTCATTGAGGAAGACCACAATAGTTCTGCAACTTAGAGACCGCTCCATAGTAACCCCTGAGGGTATTTTGGAGAATATGATGGTCTCCATTGACTCTTGGGAATACCCTGTAGATTTCCTAGTTCTCCAACCTAAGGCTAAGCTTACTGGTTACCCTCTCATCCTTAGGAGACCATGGTTGGTGATTGTTGATGCTTACATTAGCTACAGAGCAGGGAATATGACCATCAAGAATGGACATATGTCCAAGCAATTAGTCCTATACCCTCCTTATCAGCCATCTCTAGAGCATGATTTACCTTTATGGTTGGAGGAGGGGGAAGAAGATGAAGTTTATTCCGCCCAACTTTATACTTTAGAAGCAACCATGGGAGGAGGACAGTAGGATGAGGATGATTTGATTAAACACCTACTCCAAAGTCCAACTCCGAATACATTTCCCTTAAAATATGTAATAAAGGAAACCTCGAACAATACTTCAATTGACCTATGCTTGGCCGATTCCAACCCCCTCTGTGTCAAAACCATAGAATTCAGCCCTGAGAGAACCTTGAAAATCAATCCATCTCTTTCTACTCTCCAAGAAGAGAATTTATGCAACATGCTAGAGGAAAATCTAGAAGCCTTCACTTGGAGTTACAAAGAAATGAAGGGACTACACCCCTTAGTGTGTACTCACCACATATACATCAAACAGGGTTGCAAGCCAGTCTGACAACCCCAAAGGAGGATGAATCTAGCTCTTAAAGATATAGTCAAAGAATAACTGCAAAAACTGCTAGATGTAGGATTCATTTAACCTATCTCCAACACTGAGTGGGTCTCTCTTTTGGTGTTAGTTCCAAAGAAAAATGGTAAGTGGAGAATTTGTGTCGATTACAAGGAGTTGAACAAAGCCACAAAGAAGGATGATTTCCTTCTACCCTTCATTGACCAATTGCTAGATGGCTTGGCAAGGAAAAAAAAAATTCTCTTTCCTAGATGGATTCAGCAAGTACAACCAAATCCAGATCAACCCAGAAGACTAGGATAAAACCACCTTCACTTGTCCTTGGGGTACTTTTGCCTATAGGGTCCTTCCTTTTGGCCTATGCAATGCTCCTTCCACTTTCCAGAGAGCAATCCTAAGTATTTTCTCCGAGTTAGTCCATGATGCGGTGGAAATTTATATGGATGATTTTACACCTTATGGATGTAATTTTCAAGAGGCTCTGTCCAACCTAGGCAAAGTACTGCACAAGTGCATTGAAATGAACCTGTTTCTTAGTCCTGAAAAATGTGAATTCTTGATGACTGCAGGGACTGTGCTAGGTCATTCAATATCTCAACAAGGACTGCAAGTGGACCCAAACAAAATAGTTATCATCCAAAGGGTCCCACCTCCTCAAAAGCAGAGACATGTCAGAAGTTTCCTAGGGTTATATGGATACTACCAAAGGTTCATAAAGGACTTCAGTAAGTTGGCCTCTCCTTTATTTGGTTTGTTGGCCAAGGACTCTGAATTTATATGGTCAAAAAGTTGTCAAGAGGCCTTAAACACCCTAAAGGACAAGTTAACCACTGCACCAATTCTCTGAGGCCTAAATTGGGCCCTCCCCTTTCATATTCATGTTGATGCCTCACACAAAGCCATAGGAGAAGCCCTAGGTCAAATAGATGAAAAATTGCCTTATGTTATCTACTTTATCAGTAAGAATCTGTCAAAGGCTTAATGAAATTACACAGTGACTGAAAAGGAACTCTTGGCCGTTGTGCATTGATTGAACAAATTTAGGAATTATATTATAGGCTATCAAACATTTGTGCATATCAACCATGTTGCAATCAAATATTTAACGAATAAACCATATGTGAATGCTCGGATTATAAGATGGTTACTTTTATTACAGCAGTTTGATCTAACTATTGTTGATAAGCCTGGTAAGGAAAATGTTGTTGTAGACATTTTGTCCAGATTAAATTTTCCTGCAGGTGAAGAAGGAATGGTTGATGACCAGTTATGGGATCAACACTTATTTTCTATTTTAGTTCTATCTCCATGGTTTGCTGATATAGAAAACTATTTGGTATTGGCATAGTTCCCACCGAACTTGTCCTCCAAATAAAAGAGAAATATAGTAGGAAGAGCACCCCCTTCACTTGGATTGGGGGCAAACTCTTCAAACTTGGCCCAGATCAAATCTTGAGAAATTGTGTCAGGGAGGAGGAAGTCTTTGACATCCTGCTGACCTGTCATGATGGGCCTTGTGGAGGTCACTTTTTAGCAATGACGACAACAATTCAAAGTGTTACAAGCAGTCTATTATTGGCCCACTCTTCATCAGGATGAGAAAATATATACTAGTCAGTGTAATTGATGCCAAAGGATGGGAAGGCCTACTCTAAGAGATGAAAGGCCTTTTTAGCCTCAAGTGACTTTTGAGCCATTTAACAAGTGGGGCATGGACTTCATTGGACCTATTGACCCTCCTTCTAAGAAAAAATAGTGCATCATTGTGTGCACTGACTATTTGACTAAGTGGGCTTAAACCAACGCAATTAAGGCAACAACAGAGGAGAAGGTGGTTGATTTCCTAAGGGAGAATGTATTCTACAAATTTGGGTACCCTAGAGAGTTGTTCACATACCAAGGTAGCTATTTTATCTCCAACATGATTGAAGACTTTCTTAGGCAGCACAAGATCAAGCATAGAACCTCCACTCCCTATCATCCACAAGCTAATGGGACAGTGGAGGTGACCAACATAATGTTGGAGGGCATCTTAACCAAAATGGTAAGCAATAGCAGGAAGGATTGGGTAGATAGACTAGTTGAGGCCACTTGCGCCTATAATACCACCTGGAAGACCACCACTAGATTCACACCCTATGTTTTGGTCTATGGGAAAAAGGCCTTGTTGTCCATTGAATTTGAGTATAACACGTTAAGGATGGCATCCCAACTAGATCTAGATCTCAGTAGTGCACAAAAAGAGATATTGTTCCAGTTGAAAGGTTTGGATGAGTTCAAAATGCAGGCCCTCCTACATATAGGGGTAATTCCACTGCAAAGGAAGATCTAGCATGATAATAACATCAAGGAAAAGTAATTCCAAGAAGGTTATTGAGATTTCTAATATGATTCTAGGTATGAAGAATTCAAAGGCAAGTTAAGAGAAAGATGGCTAGGACCTTATGTTGTAGAAAGATGCCATGATAATGGTCAGTGTAGATCAAAACCATAGATGAAGAGAGCATTCCTTTACTTATTATTGGACACCAATTGAAAATATACAAGAGACCTTTGTCAAGACAAGATTTCATTGATGATATCAATAAAACAGTGATGATAGTGGAGCAAGTTTCAGCTCCTTCCTCATCAAATCACTGAGGAAAAAAGAGAAAAAATAAGGACTTAGGTGAAAACCCCCATGAGGCGCCTGAGTCCCACTATCGGGTTGAAAACCTAGGGTGGCCCAATAGTGCAATAAAAAAAAATGAGAATAAAAATATCCCTGGGTGAAAACCTCTCTTGAGGTGCTTAGGGAAAACAGCTAGGATGAAAACCTCTCAAAGCCAACCTAGTTGTTTTCAAAAAAAAAGAGAAAAATCAAGAAAAATTCTATTTTTGCAAGTCAGCAAGAAGGACGATCAGAGAGGAAAGGAGGATCACCAAGAGACCTATTTCACTCACATTTTATTTTTCCACTCATTTCATTCATCACTCTACCATTTCACTCATTTTTTCCACTCCTTTCCTTTAGTTTACAAGGGGTCTATGTTTTCTACAAGATCCCCTGTAAACCTACAAGATCCCCTGAAAGCCTACAAGATGATCCTGTAGGAATCTGTTGTGGTAAAAACACAACCACCCATTTTTTACTTCTTCACTTCAAATAATGGGGACCCTTTCTATAAAATTTGGGCTAGACACCTTTTTGGATTTTTATTTTAGTTGATTGCCCTACACTTTTGTTAATTTTTAGTTTTCGTTGGATTCTTGTTTTGATTGCTTTGTTAGAATCGATTTTTTATAAGCTTCTCATCGACACTTGTTTCACCTCATTTGGTCAACTGGTTTAAAAATGGCACTCCTTTGAAATCTCATCATTTATCTAGCCTGGGTTAAAAATGCATAAAATGTACAATATCGCATTTTGCAAATAAATTTGTCCAATAACGCATTCAGTTTAAATATTAACTCATAGAGGGTTTTAGTAACATTTTTCATTATGCAGCCAAATAATTAAGCATCGGGACTTAAGAAATTCACTCCAATTTTCTAATCAAATCTTAATCTCGAAAAACCAAACATTCAAGTGTCTGTAGTTTATTTTTATTATTTTTCATTTATTTTCTAAGTGGCTGTAGTTTTATTTTTGGCTATAGTTTAAAAACTTATGTTCATAAAAACAAAACAAAAAATGAAAATTTAAATTTTAAATTAAATTTTAAATTAAT
>APFE031178389.1:17891-39010 GCA_000404065.3 Pinus taeda | reverse complement strand
CTCCATCAGCCTAATCTTTGTTTCTTTCTGAATTAAAAAAAAAAAAAAAAATGTGTATAAGCCTGAAAACCAATCTCAGATTGGCAGACTTATACAGAAAATATGGGGTGAAAATCAGGGACACCTGACACTCCATATTTTCCAAAAAAAAAATCTCTCTCTTTCCATCATCATTCCATCTTCATTCCATTTCGCTTCACTCCATGTTTTTCATTCCATTCCACTTCATTCCATTTCATTTTTCACTTCATTCATTCCATCTCATTTCCACCAATAAAGTCCCTCTCAGGACTATTCCATTCAGATAAGTTTGTTCTAATCATCTTTGTGCAGGTAGAAAACTGTTGTTGCATATTCCGCAGCTCATACCAAGTTTCCGCAGCCAATACACTCTGTCTCTGCAATCAAAGCAATTATGTTTCAAAAAGAAAAATTTACAGTCAGAGGTATCATCATCAAAGGGCAGCAAGGATACATAGCACCTACAAGGCCAGAAAGCAATCAAAATTTAGCCACCATAATCAACAAAGGGATCAAATGCAAACGTATGAAGGTATGTTCCAAATTTTTAACCAACAATTTAATGTCATTTATGCATGGTTTTCAAATCGTGGTAGGAGTCACTTAATGCAATGATTGAGAAGATTATCCGACTCCTCGTCCACGATCACGCCTAATCCACCTCATCACCGTCCTAACGGTTTCCTAATTTCTATTGATTTGAACTTGATACGAGCTTCTCTTCCATTAGCTATTCGTACCTTAGTGACGTATACCAGTGTACTATGGCTCTACATATGATCATTTCCGCAGCCAAGTGTACGTAGCCACCCAACGCTTACGAATTTGACCATTGCACCCGCATACATAAACTCATTGCCGTATTGTTCTCTACTCTCATACCACCGTTTCCATTCTCATTTTCATACACCACTCTCGTTTTTACTGTAAATCCCTCTTTGTTTTTTTCCTCACCTCACTATTCAAAACCCCGATCACAAGTTCTGCACCATACTGTTTATTACATTACGGTTACTCTGTTACAACCGTAATTCCCCTGTTTTTCCTGTTAAGCATTCTCCTCAAGCGTCCATATCCCACTGTCAGAGCTTCAAGTAAAACTGAGAACCGAAAATGGGGAAATTTTTAAGAGCAGAACCAGAGGGTTCGAAACTTTTAGAGGGTTACCCACAGATAAAAGAAGCATTGCAGAAAGCCAAATGGTTGAAGTTCATTTAGAAATTTAACAGGTACAATAAAGAGGTGACAAAGGCATTTGCCCAGTCATTTGATGGGAAAACCGTGGAGGTAGGAGACCTCCAGTTCACCATAACAGAGAGCACCTTGGCCACAGAAACCGATTTGCCTCAAAAAGGAGAACGCTGGTTCAAAAAAGAAAACAGTTGAAGATCAAGAGTGGAGAAATATGCTCAAGAATCCAGGTATGGATACCTCCATTTTCACTAAGGGAATCCCTGTACGTGTCATTAAAGAAGAATGGACTTCATTACTGTTGCTTGTTCAAAAAATTTTTAACATGTGAAGGCCGTTTCGGTGTCATGTATGTATACCATGCAAGAATCATGATGCACTTTATGGATGACCGTGCTATCAACCTACCTTGTTTCTTGTTAGCTAGTCTAAAGAAGATGAGTGCCACTGTTTAGAAACACGTGGGAAACATTGAACCCGACTTGAATCACCATGGACTCATTAAAATTTTAATTGAGGAGCAGTTAAAAACTAAAAAAGATACATGGGAGAAATTTCTAGTTAGAAACCATTTTCAAGAGGTAGCTGAAGCCTCTAGCAGCAATCTTAGGATACGAAAGAGAAGTAGGAGAAGAGGGAAAGAAATTACTGCCCAGGAAAATGCTGTAGAAATTGAAGAAATTGCCCAAGAGACTGCTGAAGAAACTGCTCAAGAAACTGCCCAAGAAATTGCCCAAGAAGAAAGGAAAAAGGGAGATAGAACTAAAAGACAAAAGGGGGATAAAGGGAAAGCCATTGTGCAAGAGTCATTTCCTTCACCCGAGCCCTCAATTGAAGAAGAATCCCAAACACTAGCTAATAGATTAGCACAACTTCAAGCCACTGCCCTCTTAAAGAGAAAATAGAAAGAGAAACATAGTGCCCAACAAAAGAGCACTAATGTACAAGTGAGAAGAAGCAGTAGGCTGAAGGGAAAAATGCGTGTGACCAAAGGAAAACAGTCCCATTTCATTGATTTGGGCACACCTGAAAAGACTCCAATTCAGCTAGATATTGAGCTAAGTCCTCCACGAGAGGAAAGTCCCTTCCAGCAAGAAAAAGAAAGCAGTTTTCAAGAATTTGAATTTAGACCAAGACAAACACCTGACATTGACCTTGACCAGCAGAAGGCATATGATTATTTGGAGACTTTAGAGCAATCTGTTGCCAGTCAAAGCACTATAGTGCCTCTTGATGAACAGGTCAAATCTTTAAAACAAGAGGTATTTGAGTTGGAAGTCTTGAACCGACATATTAAGCAGGAGAATGAAGCATTGAAAGAACAAAGCAAGGTGGAGAAAATTTTCCACGACAACACAATGCTTCACTTGGGTCTTTGGTAGAAAAAGAATAGGAAATTGAAGAGGAAATGCAAGAAATTGAGCAGGGCCATGATTAACTTGAAGTTTAGGTGTTTGTTTAGAAAACCAAGAACAAATTTGGCAGTAAGAAGAAAAAGGAGAAGGTTGGATGTCTTGGTAGAGGCATCTGAGCATATGAACTGAAAAATCGTGACAAAGTTTTGGTTGCATGAGGACATGCAACACCTTCATAGTGGGGGTATGTTGAACCTCAATCCTGCACTCATTTACCCATCCTCCCAACAGCCTTTTCCTACTGATTTCCTTCTTTTGTCATCATTTCCTTCATCAACTTGTTCAATTCATTGCATTATAGGACTTTTTAACATGATTTTCTAATTATGCTAATGATTGACTGTTGGTTTAGATTTTTGGTTCAAGTGCTGCAATTTCGCAGCTGATACAGGGTTTCCGCAGCCGATCTTTGATTCCGCGGCCAATCCCAGATTCCGCAGCCATTTTCTTGTTTGCTATGATCCAGGTGTCCTCTAGAGGAAAGAGCCACATGGGCAAGTTTGTATGACTATGTACATGGTGTGTGTGCTGTCAGCTCAACCAAACTGGCTGTCTACACCCCTGGTCAACGTGGAGGTAACTCTGGTCAAACGGAAAGGTTGCAAACGGTGGCACGACTCTACGTGTTCAGGTGGAGCACGAAAGTCATAGCTGGCCTCTTATTTAGCCACGAAGACTGTAGGGGACAAAAATCCAACAGCGGATTTACCAACCATGATGACCGTTTCCTAAATCTGTGCACGGTGATGTTGAACGTGTCTTTTGCATAGCTTTTAGTTAGCTTAGTTTACGCACAGAACAGTTGGTGTTCCTGCTATAAATAAAGCATTTCTACACACTGATTAGAGTTTTTTTTGGAAGTTATTATTTTGTTGTTGTAAACTCTGTTTCAAGACTCTTTTATATAGCGTTTATGCTCTCCACTGTATTTTATTATGTGCTGATTTAATACCAAGAAGACAGTTCTGTTCTTACCTGCGTAGCTGATCTTATTAATTGGTTGAAGTAGATGGGGGGCCCCTGTCTGCTACAACCATTGTACAGTAGCTTTTAAATTTGCTTTCCTATATTCCTTTTTCTCTAATTTACCATGTATATTAATGTACAGTTTGAATCATGCTGCTTTACATTTCTGTACTTTTCATGACTGATCAGTGTGTGTTTTTACAGCTTTGTTAGGAGCCCGGGACAATGTGCTTTTCCTTCTTTCTAACACTAGTGGCATCTGAAGTTGTCTTATCTAAACTGCTGACTTTCGCTTTGATTTTCATTAGTTTCCTTGCTTAGTTAGTTTCCTTGCCTAGTTTACTTTATCAAGTTTTGTCAAGTTGCTAATCTCTTGATGGTTCTTTTTATCATGATTCACTAACTTTTATGGGACCAAAACATCATTTAATTGCAGCTTGGTTTATTTAGTTTTAGATTCATATTGCTAATTCCCTCCTAACTCTTTTTCACATGATCAATTTAGCTAAAGGAAGAATGTTAAGGGAGAATTAATTAGTGTGATTTGTCACTTAATTTTTGCATTGCTTTGGATTCAATAGAGGAGTTAGAGTAGTGTTCTTGCTTTCAGTTGAGTTAATGTAGATGTCATTTTCATTCTTATCAGCAGTAAAGGTATTGGACTAGTGCCATTGGTCTTTTTGTTTGATGCTTTACTTTCATTCGAAGCTTTAATTCCATTCCAAGTTATTGTTCATGTTTTCTCTTTAAAATTCAAGAAGCATTAAGAAATCGCCACATACACACACATTCACTCACTTGTTTATATTGTACACTTCACTTCATCAGCTTACGAGCCTCGGGTTGACAATTTATGATAGCAATTTAGACAACACTAAATTGACCAAACAGTCTGCTTGGCACTCCTCCATGATACAGCTCCACCGGCCATCATAAAAATGTAACCTGATGTTGATTTGCATGAATCAACACATCCAACAAAGTTAGAATCTGAGTAGCCAATTACTTCCAAGTTGTCCGTCCGTCTATACATAAGCATGTAGTCTTTGGTTCCTTGAAGGTACCTCATTATTTTATTTGCAGATCTCCAGTGGTCTAAACCTGGATTACTCTGATATCGTGCCAACATTCCCACAACAAATGCAATGTCAGGTCTTCTGCAAACTTGAGCATACATTAGGCTTCCGACAGCAGAAGCATATGGAATGTTCTTCATTTGTTCCCTTTCAAAATCGTTCTTCGGGCATTGGTCCAAATTGAACCTATCACCCTTCACAATGGGAGCTACACTTGGTGAACAATCCTTCATCCGAAATCTCTCTAAAATTTTATTAATATAGGTTTCCTATGACAAACCCAAGATGCCTCGAAATCTGTCTCTATGGATCTTAATGCCAATGACATAAGGTGCCTCACCCATATCCTTCATATCAAAATTTTAGAGAGGAATTGTTTCACCTCATGTAGCAAACCTTTATAATCTGTTGCTAGCAAAATGTCATCCACATATAAAACAAGAAAACAAATTTTACTCCCGCTAACTTTTAGGTATATACATTGATCCATAATGTTTTCTACAAAACTGAAAGAAGAAATTACATTGTGGAATTTCAAATACCATTGGCAAGATGCTTGTTTTAAACCATATAATGACTTCTTGAGCTTGCAAACCAATTGCTCACCATCACTAGAGGGGAATCCTTCAGGTTGTTTCATGTAAACCTCCTCCTCTAGATCTCCATTAAGAAAATTCGTTTTCACATCCATTTGTTGCAACTCCAAGTCGAAATGGGCTACTAATGCCATAATAATGTGCAAGGAATCTTTATTAGATACAAGAGAGAAAGTCTCTGTGTAGTCGATTGCTTCTTTCTGAGTGAATCCCTTAGCAACAAGTCTTGCCTTGTATCTCTCAATGTTGCCCAATGAGTCTTTCTTTGTCTTAAAGACCCATTTTCATCCAATGGCTTTTGCACCATTAGGCAACTCAACAAGATCCCAGACTTCGTTACTCTTTATGGAATTCATCTCTTCCTTCATGGCATTGTACCATAGTTCTGATTCTTTGCAACTCATAGCTTGTGAAAATGACTCGGGATCATTTTTGGCTCCAATGTTGTAGTCAAATTCTTGTAGATACACAACATAATCATTAGGAATTGCTGATCTCTTTGGTCTAGTAGTTCTTCTTAATGTTGTATCAACATCTTCCTGAGAAGTATGTGGTTCAACTTGTTTTTCAAAAGTTCTTGGCAACTCTTGAACTCCCTGATCTATTGGAATATAGTCAGCAGCTTTTGGAACTTCAACAATTGGTTGTTCAACACCAGTTTGTACTTGAGGGGTGATATAAACAATAACCAATCTATCACTTCATGTGGAAGGTTAAGATTCTGAATGATCTTTTTCAGAAACTATGTTCCTGGTTTGATCGCTCCCACTGATCAAGTCATTTTCAAGAAACTTTGCATTTCTTGATTCCACAATCCTTATGCTGCGAGATGGAGAATAAAATCTATAACCTTTAGGCCTTTCAGCATATCCAATGAAATACCCACTCATAGTCCTTGGGTCCAGCTTCTTCTCTTGTGGATTATGAATTCTCACTTCAGATGGGCATCCCCAAACACTCACATGTCACAAACTCGGTTTCCAACCTTTCCATAATTCAAATGGTGTTTTAGGAAAAGCCTTGGTTGGAGCTCGGTTTAATATATACACTGCCGTCTTAAGTGCTTCAATCCACAAGGATTTAGGAAGATTGGAGCTGCTAAGCATACTCCACACCATGTCCAATAAAGTTCGGTTTCTTCTTTCTGCTACACCATTCTGGTCGGGTGAACCAGGCATGGTGTATTGGGCAACAATCCCATGCTCTTGAAGAAATTTAGCAAATGGCCCAGGTGCTTGTCCATCCTTTGTGTATCTACCATAATATTCTCCACCTCTATCTGATCTCATGATGTTAATTTGCTTGCCACATTGTTTCTCTACTTCAGCCTTAAAGATCTTAAAGGCATCTAATGCTTCGCTCTTTTTATGAAGCATGTAGAGATACATATATCATGAGTAATCATCTATAAAGGAGATGAAGTATCTCTGACCATGTGAGTCCATGTCTGGACTACATATACCAGTATGTATGATCCCTAATATGTCTAAACTCCTATTGGCACCTTCCTTTGACTTGTTGGTCTTCTTTCCCTTTATGCAGTCCACACAAGTCTCAAAATCAGTAAAATCCAGAGTATTAAGTACCTCTTCATTTACCAATCTTTTAATTCTTTCTATGGATATATGACCTAGTCTCTGGTGCCATAATTTAGAGGAATCTTCATTAATAACACATCTTTTAGTGCCAATGTGAAGATGCATTGAATCATAAGCGACATTGTTTTGTAAATTAATGCAGTAAAGACCATTAAACAAAATACCATTCCCAACATAATCAGATTTATAAAATAGACTTAATGATGTTTCTAAAAAGTTAAAGGAATATCCAAAAGGTACAAACCTTGAAACTGAAATCTAGAAAAACTTGGAACATAAAAGGTCTTTTCTAATTCTAAAACAAAGCCACTACTTAAACTTAAATAACATGTTCCTATAGCTTCCACATGCGAGCCCATCTTGTTTCCTGATAAGATGCTTTGCTCACTTCCCACCGGCTTCCTTAGGTTTTGCAAACCCTGCAAGGAATTCGAAATGTGAATTGTTGGTCCAGAATCAATCCACCATGTGTTAATATTAACGTCAACCATATTAGATTCATAGCAAACAAACGAGATTAAATTAGCTTTGTCCACAAGCCATTTCTGAAATTTGGCGCATTCCTTCTTCATGTGTCCCTTCTTTTTACAGAAGAAACACTGGAAATCCTTCTTGATATCAGCTTGGGGAGGTACTTTACCTTTCCCTTTCCTATTGGCTTGAGATTTTCCATTTCCACATGTTGCCAACATTGCACTCTCTCCCAGTTCCATCACCAGTCTCTCTTCCTCTTGAACACACATGGTCATGAGTTCATTAATTGACCATTTATCCTTATGTGTGTTGTATGATATTTTGAAAGGTTCGTATTGATGCAAAAGGGTGTTTAGGATGTAGTGCACTAGGAAAGACTCTGATATTTCAACCTCGAGTTTCTTCAATTGAGCCACAGTGTCCCTCATCTGCATGATGTGCTCGTGCACACCTTTCACACTGGTGAGCCTTAGGGATGAGAACTTCATGATTAGGGTGCTTGCTAGTGCCTTGTCTGAAGTGACGAATTTATCATCAATGGCATTCAACAAGTCTCAGACCTTTTCATGCTGATCAACGGAACCACGAATACTAGCTGAAATTTTAGTCTTAATGAACATCATGCTTAAACAATTGGATCGCTCCCATCATTCATAAAGTATGATGTCCATTGTAGTGCTGGTGGTTCATATTTCCTAATAGCATAGTCTATGTCCATCCACCCCAAATGAAGGAGAGCCCTCTCCTTCCAGACCTTATAGTTATCTCCCTTAAGTTCGGGAATGTCACAACGAATTTCAGAGAAATTTGCAGGCTATACAACTGCATTAAAGATCACACGCTTATGTTATAATTGAGGCATAAATAAAATTTCATGTTTTAGCAATGTAAATCATGCTCATAATTGAATCTAATGACATAAAAAATTCCTGTGAGCTAAATTTTTAATTCAAGTAGATTCAATTATTCAATTATTCATAGTTTTGAACTCTATGATAAAACTATTAATTCATAACTCTTGCGGGTAGGTTATGAAATTTTATCCTAATTAATTACATAAATTAATAAAAAATTCCTGTGGGATAAAATTTATTATATTTAGTCTAATTAATTACAATTTAATGTCTAAATAATCTTTATGTGATCTAACCAATCATAATATATAATTTTATTTAATTAAAGATGTTGTGGCTATTCTCTAATTAATTAAAATTATATGGATCACTAGACATTATTTCTTACATAAATTGCATAAACAAAACTTAACCAGAGAAAAAATAATGTTTCCTGAAAGGAGTAAGTCAAAATGACATTTTAAATAAACTGCATATAATTGTTTCTTGTAAAAACTGCCATAAATGTCAGTAATAATTCCTCACAAAATAAAATTAAAATTAAAGTTAAAGAAGTCAGTATTACCGTAAATGACTGCAAATCGATTGTTTAGTTTATAAACAAAACCCGGAGATAGACTAAAGCAACATTGATCTACTTTGCACTTGCATAGCAAATGCAGTTCAAAGGCTAGCTAGCTTGACTTCAGGCTCTGTCCTTAAGTTTATAAAACAAACAAGCATAGACAAGCAAACAAGCTATTTTCTCACAAGATAAATAAAATTAAAATTAAAATTAAATTAAAGCACTGCTTTACACAAATTAAATATGAGCACAGTTATAAATTTATACAAATCAAGGCAGAGATAAATTAAGGCTCTGATACCATATGAAAGCATATGCAACGATTATTCTAATTAACAATCGAATTTTAGCAATGCTAAATCTGAACTTAATGCAGAATTAAAAATTACATGTTGTAAAGAACCATAAAAACCTGGATGCCCAAGAATGCTTACCTCCAGCCATTGATGCTATTCACACTCTGATGTATTTCGTACACAACTATCTACAATCTGAGCAAATTCCTCTGTTGCAAAACCCTTGAAATAAATATTCCAGTAGCTTCCTTGGTTTCGTAAAATCCGTTGGACAACTCTCAACAGTGAGGAAATAGAACAGACTTCAGCTAACTCGCATTAATATCACCAAATTATCAAGCTATTCGTTAAAATAAACAGGAGGCACCGAATGCCAAAAATTAGCAGTTTCAAAGACCATAGAAATAGCAACCTTCAAGGTGGCTTGAAAGTCTGCTGGTTTCATTCGTATTGAAAAGGTAACATCTGCAAAGGCAATGCATGGAAAAAATGAACAACAAGCGAGCTTCCACAATCGAATAATATCAAGAATCACAACTAATCTATCTGGGATTCAATCCTTGCGCAAACCTGTAGATTCAAAAACTGGGATTGAATCCTTTCGCTCCAAACCAGACACTCCAAAGCAAATTGCAGAACTGTTATGAGGAGAGAGAAAATCACTACATGAAATCTGAAGGCACTTCTAAGCTCTGCTCTCTCACTTGATGGTGTAAAAAATGGAGATTGAGATGCAAGCTTGGGGACCAAATAGATAAATATATAGCCAAGCTTCCATCAAGCCTCTGTTGGCTATGTGTCAGGTGTTCCACAGATCAAGGTAGAGAACTCCAGATGGAGTAATGGACCACTTCAGAAAGCTCCAACAAGAAATTAATTTAACTACACATAGTTTCTTCAATTAATGGAATCGGTTGGCAGATGGAGCTGATTCGGCGGCAGACAGATTCCAGATAGTCAGCGGTCGTTATGGGAGATGGAGCTTAACACTAAAAACTAAAATATATATGTCTTAGTTCAAAAGTGAAAAAATGGTTTATATTTGAAGTGACCCGAAGCGTGATTTTGATGGTGTGCAGATGTTGGTGATTAAGACGAAGAGTGTAAAGTATATGATTCTTCCTGTCTCTCTTTGTCTTCCTATGCGGCACCTCCTGGTTCATAGTTGGTCTCTTTGGAAACGATCCATTTGTTTATGTAGGTTTAATCGTACTTACAAAGATGATAAATATATTTGCAGATGAGTGAGGAGCTCGTGACAGAAGAGGAGAAGAAGATAACGACTAATAGTCATAGCAGGGGTTCAAAGAGAAGCCACAACAAAATAGAGATGAAGAAAGAGGATGCCAAGGAAAATGGCAAGAGGATGAGTCAAGAGGAAATTGATAAAGAGATTGCATAGTTAAAAGAACAACTCGATGCATTAAGGAGGATACTTGAGGAAAGCCAAAGACTAGGTTAGGTCTTGAGGAAGAAGCTAGTGAAGTGGCACGAGATGCAAAGAAGGCTACAACAAAAGCAAGTAAAGTGGCTGAGGGAAAAACTCAGGGAAGTTGAGTCGGAAATGGAAGAATCCATTTGTGAACTAGAACAGGGAGAAATTTTGGGAGAAAGTGAAGACTACACTGAAGATAAAGAATGGAGATCAAGTGAAGATCTCATGGACTATTGGGATACTTCAAAATAGCATGAGGAGATGCTGACTGAAGATGAAGACTTGAAGGCTGAAACTTCAAGTGAGACCAAAAGGTCTGATGATTTTAAATTTGACAATTTTTGTATGCTTGTAGGTGAAACATGTGAAGGACAATTTGCTGATATTGTCATAAAAGAGAAAGAAGACAAGAAGAATCTAAATTCTCTTCTGGAATAAGATGAGATAGATAGATCTCATATACAATTGGGAGAAGATATCAAGCAACCAAGTGAAGGGCTTGAGGAGATTGAAGAGGAGACCATCGAACAATTTCTGATTCATATGAAGGATTTAGAACAACAAGGAGATATGATGGCTGAAGCATCAATTGGGACCATAGGGTCTTATGCTTTTAAGACTGATAGTTTGTCTATGGATGAAAAACAAATGAAGGAGAATGTTAATGTAGATGGTGAGACAAGGATAGCTCTTGGGAAAGATAAATAGCAAGAGACTGAAGGAAAACTTGAAGAAGAGACTATGTTAGCTGAAAACACAGTAAACGAACATCAATTCACCATGATGATAAGCACCGTGGAAATAGGCATGGAAATTATTAAGACAATAATTAAAAGCAAACTTGAAGAAGAGACTATGTTAGCTGAAAACATAGTAAAATAACATCAATTCACCATGATGATAAGCACTGTGGAAATAGGCATGGAAATTGTTGAGAGAATCATTAAGAATCAAGGACATCTACTGAACGATGTTAAGAAGGAAGAGACTTATGCAAAGTATTTAACCTTGGGAGAAGGAACACTAAAAAAGGAGTGTTTTGCAGAGGGTGAACAATCTTTTGAAGATGTCAGAAGTATGGGGAATTATCTTTCAAAAGATGAAAACTCTGAAGTAAAGGAGGATGGAGAATGTCTCTTAAATAAGAGAAGTAGTGAATTATTGCAAGCAAAAGGAACTTAACAATGCATGGATGTGTGAAAATGTGACAATACAGGAACATGTCCTTGTGGAAGAAGGAAATGAAGTTCAGTCTGAAGAGCTGATATGTGAAGAAACAATTGAGACTGTTGAACCTTATGATTTCCAAACTAATAATTTGTGTATAAATATAGGAAACATAAGTGATGATGAAATACTTGTGAAGTGTCACAAAGAAATTGCATGGGTGGAATATTTTCTAGAAAATTCAGAGTATGGCAGTGTTTGCAGAAGAAGAATTTCACTACAGTGAATAAGAGAAGGTAGACATCATTAGAGCAAATGATGTAGAAGAGAGACTAATTGACAACCTCATGAATTCTTTTGAGAGTTCAAATCAGCATACTGATGTGTTGACAGAGGAGAAAGAAACAGTGCAGCGAGTTGTATTGTTTCCAATGTAAGATAAGGCACATTATTCTTGTGTTTTTATTTTAACAAGTGTTTTGTGAGTGCAGGTTTTGTTGCAATTTCTAGAGGAGATTTGACACAAGTGAACAGCCAAATAAAGGTGAAAGAAGAAGATTATATGGAAGAAATTAATCCATGGAATAGAAATGCGCAATTGTTGGAGAGAGTGCTGGACAATCATGATTCAATCATGAAAGAGGGTAAGGATGATAGGGAGGCAATCAACTTAAGAGTCAAAATAGAAGCCATCATAGCAAGCAAAGCAAAAGTTGGAGCAAGAATAACAAAACAAGAAGAAGAATAACATATTGAAGAACTAGTGGACAACAGCAACAACCTGAAGCAAAGAGGAAGAGGAAGAAGTAAGGAGTAGAATATGGACCAATCCAAAGATGTACTGGAGAGAGAGATTGAAGACATGTGGAAAATAATGATGAAGCAATCCAAATGGTGAAAAATAGTATCAACAAGAAGCATGATCAATCATAGTATGAACCTGATTGACAAGAAGAAGAAAAGGGAGCAAAAGATAGCAGAAGTACAGCAGCAGCAAAGGAACAAGACATTTGGGAAATTACAGAACAAAGTATGGGATCCAAGAATACCAATATCAAAGAGACATGATTAGGAGATCATGAATATTTTCTACTTTGGGGTTCTGATGTAGAAGCATTCAACCGAAGAGAAAATCATTGTAATTAAGTATACATAGGGGTTCATGTAGCTTTAGATAAGTAGTTTCCTAAGTCCCATGCTAATGCAATATTTAAGCCTTTAAGTGATTTAATTAGATAATGGAGGAAGTTTTAAATGCTTTCAAATAAATGAGAACATGTGTGGTGAATAAATGACAAGAGTCATAAGTCAATTAGGACTCTTAGAATAGTTTTCGATTCAAGGGATGAGAGACAACTTTTAGGAATTAAATAGAGATTGGAAGTGGAGATATAGGATAGAGAGGATTTAGGATTAATTTCAATAGATTTAGGAGTTGAACCAGGATGAGTTCAACAAAGCTTCTTGGCATATATGTAAGCCTACAGGTGAAGCTCTGAAAGAGGGGCCACTGATATTGATTAACAGGACCATGAGAGACAGAGAGTCTGGAATGTATTTTGTTGTTTATACTTGTTTATATAGAGGTCGATTCCGGGATTTCGTGTATGCATAAAGTTTATATTGAACATGTGAATTCGTAGGTTTTTTAACATTCTTGTAGGCAGAATTATGAAGGACACACAGAGGAGTAGAACGATTCAGAGGAATCATAAAGGAATCTTAGAGTCGAGTGGAAGATTAGAGCAAAGCTATCGAGAAGTTGCGAAGGGCGTATTCACAGAGGAGTTCAACTCAGAATAAATTGAGCAGCAGAAGCAAAAGGCAGAGTTCTAAAGAAATATGCAGAGGAGAGGAATGATTCGAAGGAATCGTAATGGATCATTGAATCCATTTGAAGGATCCAAGAAGACAGTAACCAAAGGAGCATGTGAAGATAAGAAGGAGGAGGAGTGCGGAACGAAATAGCAGAAGGATGAGAACCTTTGAAGAAGAGAAAAACCACAGAAAACCATTAAAAACGGTGGAAAAGAATAAGTAACAGAGTAGTGGAGAAGTGAAGTATGGTTGCATCACAGTCGTTGGATCTTTAAGATAAATGGCCTAGATTTAGTCGCATCTGCAAAATCCTTTGGAGTCATCGGAACGAGCCTCCGAGATGGAGCGATTGCAATTGCGCGATTAAGTGTGGAGTGTCAGGTCAAGATTCAGATCGACGGTCTAGAGCTAATTGCAAATCGTAATTAGCGAAGTCAAAGGAACAGTGTGATAGTGCGATGTGGTGGAACGTTGATACACCGATAGCGATCATTCGGTGATCAAGGATCGGGCCAATCACAAATCAGAGGTGTCGGAGAATGGAATGATCGGTGGAGTGCTATGGGATGGTCTAAAGGAGTGGAATCGATGATTTTATAGAAGCAGGAGTATATTATTTGTGTTCTGCTTATGTGATTCAGAGCATAATTTCAATGTTTCCCTTTATATTGCGTTAAGTGTGAAGGAGCGATAAGAAGCGGACCTGAAAGGTTTATAAGTGTAGCTGTATAATATTTGAGGTCCAGTAGTGCATCATCACATAATAGATGCAATAGCCATGTATGATTTAATGAACCTACGGAGGCGCCGATAACCTATTGTGATTGCAATAAAGGTGAACCTCATTAAATGTGCCAAGACCGTACCAAAAGAGGAAAAGGTATGGTTTGCATGTATTTTCATTTGTAAATGGGTTATAAGGGAAATAACACTGATGAAGGGTTTTCATGTGTTAATTAGATATAATCAATGGCTCATAAAGTAAAAGGTTATATATACATGGTCAAGGGTTAACAAAGGTTATCAAGGGTTGTTGAAAAGCCCCGATAGGAGGTTTTGGCGGGGTGATTGAGTTCCGATACAAAGGAACCAATGATAAAGGGGCCTTAACCATGTATGGTTGAAGATTTGACTTCTTTGTGAATCAATTACCTGGGACTAATGAGTGGATGCATGTTTATCATACTATGGGTTTTGGTGGGGGTATCCCTCCATCACTTACCATACCTGAGATTAATTCAATATTTAGCTTTAATTTTTCATACTGGTGTAGGTTGTTTTGAGCTTTGTGATTGTACAATATTTTTCTTCTTTTTTATAAAAGCATTATATTCCACATACTTTTTCCTCTTATTCGACTTCATATTTACTATACTCTTCTTATTTACTATTACATCATCTCCATTATTATCTTCATGAATTTTTTCTTTTCTATTTGCTTGCACATCAGTTGTTACTAATTGAACTTTCTTTTCAACCTTTACAAGATAGAAAACAAATATCTATTTTTTTAATATTTTCTTTCATTGTCGCAAAGGATTCAATATTTTTTACAAATGACTTGATAGCTTATATTCCTTATTTTATTTTAATTCTAGTAACATTCCCATAACCTTTCCATAACCACAACCATCTCCATGACAACTAGGATTTTCAAGCCACTCGATAGGAAAATTTAATTCAACGTCTTAATCAAATTCAATTTTGAACCTTAGGCTCTTCTAACATGTTTGATGAGTGCAAATTTTGCAGCAAGGATGCTACAACTCCTGGGTTACCAGCTTTACTTATCAACCCGGGTTTTTTACAAAATTGGAGGTGACAGTCTTGTATGCACAAGTAAAAGTGATTGTTCTCTGTATTGTCATTGTTCAGATGGCGAGAGACCACTAGGGTTCCAAGCCAGACTTCTATAGAGTCAGAAGAAGCTTGATTCTTTGATTGAAGAAATGAAAATCTACTCTAAGAGAGTTACTCTATTGCAGTAATGGAGAAAGCCAACATGTAATGTTAAACCACACCATACCATAATTAACCATTTAAGAAGCTATGCTAAGTAGAGATGCTAAATCAAAAATAATAAAATTCCACCATCTAAGATGCAAGAGTAAAAATCATAAAACAATACTAATGTGCAAGTAAAGAAACTAAACTAACTATGTTTTCACCTTTTCAGTCTTTTTAGGCAAAATCAAGTATGCAAACTAATTGTTCTTTTGGATGTGACAAGGGGATTCAAGGTGTTTAAGGATGGATAGAAGGTTTATGAAGTGGTTGGATGGTGTGGAGGGGTCATAGGAGGATTTTTGTGGCTTCCTAGAGGTTTCCCATCAATTCAGCCTCAAAACAGGTCGTTTCAAGAAAACCTACAGGATGTACTAGAAACCTATAGGATGATCCTATAGGAATTACAAGAAACCTACAGGATACAGCCGAGAGCTCATTGTGAGGTGATGGAGGTTTTGAGATGCTTAGGAAAGGCATGTGATGGGTGAAATGGAGTGTTATAAGGTCTAGGAGTAATCAGGAGTCAATATCCAAGATAAGATATGGCTAGATTTGCTGAATGTGTTTAAGAGAATTTCAATGAAAAATGATGAAAAACTAGTGAGGGTGATGGTGGAGACAAGGGATGGCTAAGGTGGATGAAGTGGAAGGGGGATGATGGCTATGAAGTCTTGGTCTCCTCCTGAAGCACCTGCTCTACATAAAAGATGTGTTTCTTCCAAAAGAACTATGCAACAAGATACATTTTCATAAACTAGAAAAGCATGAATCAATTGCCTATATTATGCATGAAGAAAGTTTCTGAAGGGAATGAAAGCATGAGTGAGATCTTGCTACAGAAACAGAGATGGAAAATGATGACAACGAAATCTACCTTGCAACATTAACCAAATGTTGAATTAAAGACAACAAACTCCAAAGCTCATAAAAGAACTAGAAATCTTTGTTTTTGGGGCTGATGAAGGGTCCCTTCCTCAAGTCATGGCCGAAAAGGGAGGAAGTGAGGCCGAGACACCTGCTGATAGCCTTGTGGTGATCCTTTTTCACCTTGCTAACCTGCTACTTGAAATAAGGCACAAATGGAAGCAAACTATCACATAACCAATCTAATCTACACTACTTGTAATGGAAATGCATCTAATAAGCAAATTAACAATTAAGCTATGAATATACACTAAGCATACAGGTACAATAAATAGGAGCCTTGACTACTAGGGTTGGGCCCTAACCCAAGAGCTTCATCCCTCTAAGTTAACTCAGTGCTGGCTCAAAACCAAACTCATTCTTATTACCAAAACAATAGACTACATCAAAAGAACTGTCACAAGTCTTGTAGCTTGAAAATAGAGTAGATTTTTGCAATGAAAATTCAAATCCTACTGAGGTCCTACACCTCTTTAGTTATATATCTAAAGTCTCCAATAACTTCTTTAAAATTAGGGAGGCTCAGCTCCCAAACTCGAGATAAACTGGTGCTTTGTCTCTCACTTGCTCGGCTCACTTCTAGTCCTCATGATTTGGTTGTTTGCACCCCGAGCAGATGGAGGAATATCCAAATTGAGGGGTAGTAAATGAGGATTATTTACCTCCTAGAATCCCTCTCCCTTGTCCCATTCAAGTTTTTACCTTGGTATTTGCCAAAATTCCTTGATTTTCTCCTTTAATCCTGCATTAAATCCACATTAGACCATAAAGAAAAATATCCAACTCTAACTCATCTCATAAACAAAATATAATCAAAAGCATGCAATAATTTATGAGAATAGTTGGTTTCACTAAGCTAGGAGGTGAGTTAAGGCCCATATAATTACCCAATTATGAGGCTCATCATCACCCCCTACTGAATGTGTTGCTCATCCTCTGAGCAACTTAGTAAAGATCCATATCCTTCATAGCTTTGGTAGCCTCTCCGACATCCCATGCCTCTGCTCTGGTCTCCTCTTCTTGTTCGTAGAACCCTGCTTTCTTCTCTATCTCTTCCCATTGCCTCTATTCTAATTCTTATTTTCTCCCATCTACCATCCCTATGAGTAATGGTGGACTGAGTTTTAGGCCTATCCAATTGACCTTCAACCTTTGCATAGATTGCTTATACATAGGTGTCCTATTGAGTTCCTCTCTCAACCTTTGAGGGGAGTGATATTCTCTTATATTTAAGCTGTATAGCAAGGTGTTCCATCTCCTCGGGCAAGTAGGTATAATCTCATCTCCTAGCAGCCTAAACATTTCCTCAAAATCTGAAATTGCTTTATCTTGGGCAACAAGATATCTAGGTGCCATATGAGGCCTCAAATATAGTGAGGTCTGCCTTTGCCTTTTTCCTTTTTCTTCATTGGGGTGTTGAGAGTAGTGAGGGAACCTGTTGCCTCTCTCTCAGTGGCCTCTGGAGACACCCTAGGTGACTCCTTGTTGTCTGTCCCCTCTGTTCTATTTTCTTCTTCCTCCCTAT
Organism: Pinus taeda; assembly: GCA_000404065.3. NCBI lineage: Eukaryota > Viridiplantae > Streptophyta > Pinopsida > Pinales > Pinaceae > Pinus > Pinus taeda. Next base: position 21,082 of record APFE031178389.1, on the reverse strand, counting down.
CTTTCTTGTCTTCTTCTTCTTGTAGATCTTCATCATGTCTATTGATTTTCTCGTTAATTTCCTCCTTTGTTTCCTCATCATCCTCCTTCTCTTCTCCCTCTTCTTCTTCATCTTTATCATGCTCCTCTGTGTCAGCTCCTTCTTCATCCATCTCGTCCTCATCTCCTTTAGTATCTTCCTCTTCCTATTTTACTTCCTCTTCACTGATAGCAGGACTAACATCATAAGTGAGAACTTTGATGTCATCCTCTGCTGGCATGTATCTGAAAACTAACCATGTTATAGGATTTTTGAGGTTTTGGAGTGGATATTCTATGAGGATCCTAATTAACCCATGGTGAGCTAATTGTTGGGAATTTACCTCCTTCACTTTGATGCTTGAGTCTATGAGTGATTGAAGCAAGAGATGTGATAGGTTGAGCCATCGGTGAGGGGGTGTTTTACTGCAAATCTTAGTTCTTCAAGGATCCTGAAAAGATAGCCATAGAAAACACTATACCTACCCTCACATGAGATGTATTTGACTAGTTGGTAACCTACCTCATTCCATGTATATGGAAGAATTTCCCTCCTTACTCCATTTTTGTCCTCGGTGGGTTCCTCAACTTCTAAAAAGAATTTTCTTTTTGCAACTTGGCTATCTCTTTTGTCTTCTTTTCTCCATGGTATCCATATGGGAAGTATGGTGACTCTACTGATGATCTCGAGGATGAGATCTATAGTGAGGCCCCTTACTACAACAGTGGCATGGATTCTGATGTGTGGAGTAAGGGAGAGAGCGAATTCTTGAGCCACCTCATCATAATACCCCATGAATTTTTAGAAAAACCCTATCCAATTATGTCTTGTGAAGATTTCAAGAACTTGGGGGTGTTGTTGGATTCTCACAATGTTTGTGGTCTCTCTCCTATTAAACCCTCCTGTCATCTTGCTGGTGAAGCTTGAGGAGAAAAGGAGAGGGTCGAAATAATTTTTTAAATGTAGGAGCAAAATAGAGATGACTATGTATTTAAATCCCTTCACATAGTTTCTAAATTCACTCAAATTTAGAGTATGCTTGGTTCATTTACTTGCAACAGGGAATGTAATTTCAAAGCCTACCTCTTTAGAATGTTTGCAGTGGCCAAGTCACATGATATCCCTTCTGAACTCTTCTCTGCCAATCCTATAGATAGTCTCTGTGTATCTTGTAGACAGTCTCTGTGTATCTTGTAGGAATTCTTATGCATGCCCCTATTTGAATTCCTGTGTAGTGATCGATGGATCTTTGCTTCTGGTGGGATACCTGGGTTATGAGAGAGAAATGAGTGAGGGAGTTTTGAGGAGGTGAAATGCATGAATGCATGGGAATGATGTTGTATTTCCTATTATGGTGATTCAAGGTGAGGTGGTGTGTTGGCAAGAAAGGTACGTTGTTATTTTGGGACCGTTGGTCCCCACTACCACCTCATCATTTCCCACTCCTCGTAATCAGCTTCCACCTTATAGATCTGTAGTTTAACCACATTTTTTCCTACTACTACTCTATCTATGATTTGACTGTAGCCATGTGTGAGAGGACACCTGGTTGTGCATTTGTGACTGAACGAAGGTCGCCAAGTTAACTGGCCACCTTTTCACTTATAAACCAACCATCTCATAACCCTTACAATTTTTGACTACATGATGCATATGAGAGACCGAGCAGGATAATTACCTATGGTTTCAATGCTACGCTACAGTTGTTGAAGACTAGAGGTGTTGTTGTGTATATTTGATACATGGCATTCTTCTTCCTCCTCTTGCTGTGAAGACTTGTTGCTGGTGTGATTGGTATTATGTGGGAGAGGCTGCTATAGGATGTCCTGTAGTTGCTTCTCCTTCAGAACTCTTTAATCGTTTTGCTTGCTAGGGCTGTGAGGATGGTGACATGGATGAAAAGAAAGAGTGGGAGTGTGAAGAGAAAAGGATACTCAGGTGATGCTCTTTACTGCTCTATGTTTTCCTTTTTTTTTTAAGACTGGATAAAAGACTCTTGAAACTATTTTTTTGTTTTTTGAATGGTGAGTGTAGGGATGATGATGGTGGACAAAGTGAGGTGCTAGATCATGAAGAGGGTGAATTTTAGGGACCTAACAAGTCCATTATTTTCCTTCAGATTGCTTCCTATAGGATTTTTGGGTCACTGTAATTGCTACATGATGATTGTGTAGGTTTCCAGGGGATCCTATAGGAATACAGGGGATCCTGTAGAAAACACAGCCTTTATATAGATTGAAGAAATGGAGTGGAAAGATGACAAAAATGATGGAGGGATGCATGGGAATGAGTGAAAAAAATAAATATGTGAGTGGCAAGGATCTCCTTGGGATCCTCTTGTTAAAGCCTAAATCTGCCTTAGGCTGAAGGAAGGAAAAATTCAGGGTAACCACAAACCAGGCTTAGTCCGGTAGCTAGCCCTACTAGAACAAGGGAGGGCTCTCTCCGGGTCACACTCAGTGAAGAATAAACAATATGGTCTGAGATGACTTAAAATGAATATTGATTTTAGGCTAGTAAATAGATATGGAACAAGAGACAATTTTTTGACTGACTGAATTTTATGGGTTGTGTGGGACCAAAGGACTGCATGAGCTGGGAAATTAAATCAATGAAATAGAATATTTCGTGAGGAAAGATAAGCGAGAGATTTACCAATCAGATTTAAATAAAATGGAGTGGAAAGAATGTTGAGAAAAGCTAAAAAGGGCATACGCATGAATCCTTTTAGAGAAAAGAAAAATACACAAAATATGAATGCTTTACAAGGCAGAGCAGAAACTGAATTCTAGCTCTTCTACTTAAGAGAATTCAACCATAAATGATTATGAATGGATGGTAAACATAACAGAATACATATGAAACATAGAAAGAAAAACAAATGTGCTAAAACTCACACCACAGGGATCTCATGAATCAGAGCTACATCATTTTATTAATTCCCTGGCCAAAATGTGTACAATGCAAGTGTTGGGTTTTTCCTCCACACTGCTCCCAGAAATTCCAACCAACCCTTTGCAAATGGTTTTACATGCAATAAATAGACTTTCCCATTGGTAAATGGAATGACCCACAGTTGGGGAGTTTTTCAAATCATTACAAACTAGAAATGGAAAGCCAACCATTAGTGACAGGTGCAGCATTACAAAAATGACAAATTGCTTGGGTGACTG